>JZKD02S0027763.1:16068-26566 GCA_000966675.3 Picea glauca | reverse complement strand
TCTCATTATTTCACAATTAAGCATGGGTTCTCTTACTCCACAAAGCGTCTTCCCATGAGGGATTTCACCATAAGGGGACCACTTTGGAGTTCATCCATATTTACTTCTTATCAACTATGAAAAAATAATAATGAGTCATATTTACATCAAACAATATTGGGTCCATTACCCAAGCCTTTGTGCTACGGGGCTTTCTTCAAGGGTTGACATCAATGACAACCAACCTTAATCAACAAATATGTATGTATATATATATATATATATATATATATCCAAAATCCTACTAATATCTTGGATTTCCACCAAAGTCCTACTCCCTAGAAGCAAGACATCGTCAACAAAAAGAAGATGTGACAAAAACTATGAATTTGAAAATTTAATGCCCTAAAGAACCCCCTTCGATCTGGAATCTTCCATTAGTGTGCTTAACCCTTCAAACACCAAGAGAAATAAGAAAATAGAAAGAGGAAATCCATGGAGGAGCCCACGTAATGCTTGAAAAAACTGACATAGAGCCCACCTAATCAAGACTGCAAAATATGCAGGCTAGATGCACCCCATTATCAAGTTAATTGTATTAATGTTCATACCCAACTGAATAAGAATAATCCTCAAGAAATTCCATCTTACTCTTTCATAAGCATTTGACGGGTTGATCTTGAGCACCACAGATGACCTCTTTGATAATTTGATCAACTACAAATCCTCTTATGCCAAAGCTAGTACATCATGGATTTGACGCTTATGAAGAAATACAAATTGATCTTCTAAGACAAAAACGTTAAAATATGCTTGAGCCTCGATGTGATCACCTTTACCACCAATTTGTAAATGACATTGAAACAAGAAATAGCATGATAGTCCTCGAAAGAAGAGGCTTCCTACTTTTTTGGATTAAGGGCCATAAAAGTTGAGTTAAGAAGGATCAACATTTTCCCAAACCTCTAATATTCTCACACTATCTTGAACTAATCATACTTTACAAGGACATAGAATCCCACATAAAATTCCACTGCCAACTTGTCCGAAGCTATACTTTTTCCACGTTTAAGGGAGAAAAGTGTACTTCTAACCTCCTCTTTAGAGATTTTTTCTTCCAAACTATTATTCATTTCTTTGAAAATATAACTAAGAATGAAACTCAATATCTGCATGATTTCCTAAATAGGACACCCCCCTTGGCTCTTGAAACAACATCCTAAATTATTTTACACATGCCTTTTCTTTCTCCTTGAAATATTTCACCACTCCCCCTTCCTCATCTCTAATCTTTTAAATGGTGTTGATATTTTTTTCTGTAATTGGCGCATTGGTGAACAAACTTAGTGTTTTTGTCCCCTTCTAAGAAGATCAAAATCACATGACTTTTTAGCCTCCAAGATACCTCTTATTTTGAGAAAACCTCTTGTCTCACTACTTCTAAATTTATTAAGCTTGATATGTTGTCTTCGATGAATATTTTCAGTTGGTTTCCTTCATAAAGATCCTTTATTTTTAACTCAACCTCTCTTAATTGTGCATGAAGTTTAGAGTTATATTATTTTCTCCAATCCCTCATTTTGGATTTTATCTTTTCTATATTATCTGCAAATTGTTTCATGTAATAGGAGGAAGCATAAAATATTAGGTCCCTCAAGTTGTCCTTGACTAGATTTTTGCAATATTTCTCCAAACTACATTGAGGATTGAATTTTAGGGGCAATTGTGGCTTAGGGTATTCCTTAATAATTTCAAAGACAATAGGAAATTAATCTGATAGACCACTAGTTCTGAACCGAGATTTCATATCCCCCATTATAGACTCAAAGACGAAAAAATGATATAGCCTCTTGGAAATTGCTTCCTCATTCTTCTGAAAGTTCCTCCACATAGGCACCAACTTAATTGGCTCCACGTCAACCAAATTTTCACCTTCCCACATGTGCTTGAAAAAATCCTTGAATGGATCCTTCCTTGGATAAACCCCCCATACTTCCCTTAAAGAAAGAGTAAATTTCAAGTCCCTGCCAATCAAAATGTGATCATATTCTAGAGCTCCAAAATCCCAATAGGATTTTCTATCCCCATATAAACCGTAAATATTTAAATCCTTTAGAAGATTATCTAGCTCTTTGACCTTCAAAATCACCGATATGGTAGACTTCAGTGCTTCCTAGGAGACTTCCTAGAAGGTAGGGCTCTATGCAGTGAGAATACCTTTGAAGATACCATCAACATCCAGGGAAAAAAAGGACCATACTCTAAGCCAGTGCTTCAACACATATCTCGATTTCAAACCCGCAATCATCATCTCTTCAATTAGAATAATATCTTGAATAATCTCCTTCATGAGCATTTTGAGGAAAATAATGTTTTGGGCTCCCCCCATCCCTGTAGCATTAAAGGAGAGGCACTTCATTAGTGAATAGAGCCTAGGGTTATCCCTTCTCTAAGGGACCTATGGATAGTATCTTGCTTCCATATTTTTATATCCAAAACTACCTTTTGCTAAGATTTAGACAACTGATATTTCTTTTCGACAAAGGGAGGAGGGACACTATCTAGAGCTATCCCCCCAAGGAAGGCTCATCATCTACAATTTTGGATTTAGAACATAGCTTGTACCCCTTATTCTGAGTAGGTTTTGTAGGGGAAGGAATCAAGGGAACAAGGGAAGGAGTAGATTCCAAAATAAGACCCTCTACATCAAAAATAATTCCATTGATACCTAGGCCTTGACCGGGTATCAGAGACTCTAGACAATTAACAGGATGGAAAAAACACCCCCTCGAGGGAGAGAAGGGATTAGGGAAATATGAACTTTTATTCACCACTAAATCAACTTCATTCTTATACAGGGGCTCAAGAATTTTAGGAATGATAGAGGGAATTAATTGATGACCTTAATAAATAAAAGTTTAAATAGGAGGAGACGTTTAAACCTTACCCGAGGTATCTTCCAAAATGTTTTCCAAGTGAGGAGTCTTCTCGAATCTAGTCAACATCGACACATGGGTTTCCTTGTTTTTTGGCTTCAAACTCCCTCCACACTTTAATCCATTCTTCAGACCTAGGAGTGAGGCTTTCATAGAATCCTCTCTAGGAGGGCATATATAACCCTTCTTAACCTATATTTTCTTTTTGAATCGATTTTCAGGAAAAATCTTATTGCAACAACCAATAAAATTCCCTACCTCATGACATCCAAAACATCAAAATGGAATCCTCCAGTAATCAATATTCGAAACCAAGAGTTGGCACCATCTTGAATTTGAATTTCCTCTAACAAGCTATCATGCAAGTGAAACGCAACATGCACTCAGGCCCATATTATGTCCTCCTTTGTCTCCCAATTAGGTTCTAAACCTATGAAACACCCTATCTTGTTCCCCAAAGCCTCCAAGACTTCTTCTCTCTCTCAAAAAAAGGGTAATCCCATACCTTCTACTTAGCTATGGACTACCTAAGAGGGTAATAATCCATATACCATCTCTATAGCACCAAAATCAAAGCACCCCAACAAAAACCATTACCCAGAATCATATCCATCGATGAATGAAACAAAAAACAAATCCATCCCCTGGCCAAAATGTAAAAAAAGGGGGATTAACCTAATTGATCCACCCATTTCTTTGATACCCAACACCTTATATATTCTTATCGAATAAATTTACCACAAAAAAACAACATTTTCCTTATCCAAAACCTATAGAACGTATGAAATGGAAAAATCTCTCCCCACCACCATTTCCACTCTCTCTTTCTTAACCTTTACCCCCTTATGCTTCACAACGATCAAGAACATGATTTGCACACACACCTCTTTTGTGTATAATGTGAACCTCATAGCTATAAATATGAATGGGCGTATCAATAAATGAAGAAGACTACATTGCTTTTTTAGAACGAAGAAGAGACTCTACACCCTTCTCCTTGTTGGTTTTGGACCCTCATTATCTTATGTATCCAAAGGTCTTGTTTCAGCCGTGTTTGGATCCCATTTCCTTATGAGGGGTTGTGGGTGGGATTTCCCCCCACATATATCATATTAGGGGGGTTGGGGGCGGATATTGGTTATATGTCATATTCTTTGCCTTGTTTTATGTGTCACTTCAATTTTTGTCTCCATTATTGGGAGGTTTTTCGGCACATGGTTTTTTTCGATGGTTTTCTATTTATGGTTAAGGAATTAGGGTTTTTTATTAATCCAGGTCATTGGGTTAGGGTTTTGGATGCTTCTGGCTCCTATATGTATATTCTATTGTAAACAATGTATCACTATGAATGAATATAAAATATGTTGGTTTTCTCGGTTTGGATTTCCAAGGGAAAAATCTGTGTGTAATGTGTGTATTTGTCATTGTATATTTTTTGTTCTTTTACTGAAAATTTGTTTGCAGTAAATATTGTACAAGGTTAAAATCTACATTTGGTATCAGATATTTTTTGGCTTTAGGGGGACACCTTTATGGTCAATGGTTTGGATAGGGACTGTGATAATCCTTGTTACAGTGGGAGATCTGTGGTGTTGATTTTTCAGGTGAAAGGAAATGGCGAGCAATTCAAAAATGGAGATCGAGAAGTTTAATGGGAAAAATTTTGAGTTGTTGAAGCTCAAGATGGAAGATCTATTGGTGGACAGATATTAGTGGATTGTGGTGGATCCAAGTACTGCACCTACAAGAACTTCAACAAATGACTGGAAAAATTTGGATCGGAAGGCGAACAAAACAATTCGATTGTGTCTCTTAGATTCAATATTACTCTATGTGTCAAAGGAAGCTACAACCAAATATTTATGGGATAAGTTGGAGAAGTTGTATCAGTCTAATTCCCTAGTAGATAAACTTTTCTTGAGAAAGAAGTTGTATAACCTAAGGATGAGAGATGGAGACTCAGTGGAAAATCATTTGAACACCTTCAATATTGTGGTAAGTCAATTAGTATATGTTGAGATTAAAATTCCAGATGAAGATANCATCTTACTCTTTCATAAGCATTTGACGGGTTGATCTTGAGCACCACAGATGACCTCTTTGATAATTTGATCAACTACAAATCCTCTTATGCCAAAGCTAGTACATCATGGATTTGACGCTTATGAAGAAATACAAATTGATCTTCTAAGACAAAAACGTTAAAATATGCTTGAGCCTCGATGTGATCACCTTTACCACCAATTTGTAAATGACATTGAAACAAGAAATAGCATGATAGTCCTCGAAAGAAGAGGCTTCCTACTTTTTTGGATTAAGGGCCATAAAAGTTGAGTTAAGAAGGATCAACATTTTCCCAAACCTCTAATATTCTCACACTATCTTGAACTAATCATACTTTACAAGGACATAGAATCCCACATAAAATTCCACTGCCAACTTGTCCGAAGCTATACTTTTTCCACGTTTAAGGGAGAAAAGTGTACTTCTAACCTCCTCTTTAGAGATTTTTTCTTCCAAACTATTATTCATTTCTTTGAAAATATAACTAAGAATGAAACTCAATATCTGCATGATTTCCTAAATAGGACACCCCCCTTGGCTCTTGAAACAACATCCTAAATTATTTTACACATGCCTTTTCTTTCTCCTTGAAATATTTCACCACTCCCCCTTCCTCATCTCTAATCTTTTAAATGGTGTTGATATTTTTTTCTGTAATTGGCGCATTGGTGAACAAACTTAGTGTTTTTGTCCCCTTCTAAGAAGATCAAAATCACATGACTTTTTAGCCTCCAAGATACCTCTTATTTTGAGAAAACCTCTTGTCTCACTACTTCTAAATTTATTAAGCTTGATATGTTGTCTTCGATGAATATTTTCAGTTGGTTTCCTTCATAAAGATCCTTTATTTTTAACTCAACCTCTCTTAATTGTGCATGAAGTTTAGAGTTATATTATTTTCTCCAATCCCTCATTTTGGATTTTATCTTTTCTATATTATCTGCAAATTGTTTCATGTAATAGGAGGAAGCATAAAATATTAGGTCCCTCAAGTTGTCCTTGACTAGATTTTTGCAATATTTCTCCAAACTACATTGAGGATTGAATTTTAGGGGCAATTGTGGCTTAGGGTATTCCTTAATAATTTCAAAGACAATAGGAAATTAATCTGATAGACCACTAGTTCTGAACCGAGATTTCATATCCCCCATTATAGACTCAAAGACGAAAAAATGATATAGCCTCTTGGAAATTGCTTCCTCATTCTTCTGAAAGTTCCTCCACATAGGCACCAACTTAATTGGCTCCACGTCAACCAAATTTTCACCTTCCCACATGTGCTTGAAAAAATCCTTGAATGGATCCTTCCTTGGATAAACCCCCCATACTTCCCTTAAAGAAAGAGTAAATTTCAAGTCCCTGCCAATCAAAATGTGATCATATTCTAGAGCTCCAAAATCCCAATAGGATTTTCTATCCCCATATAAACCGTAAATATTTAAATCCTTTAGAAGATTATCTAGCTCTTTGACCTTCAAAATCACCGATATGGTAGACTTCAGTGCTTCCTAGGAGACTTCCTAGAAGGTAGGGCTCTATGCAGTGAGAATACCTTTGAAGATACCATCAACATCCAGGGAAAAAAAGGACCATACTCTAAGCCAGTGCTTCAACACATATCTCGATTTCAAACCCGCAATCATCATCTCTTCAATTAGAATAATATCTTGAATAATCTCCTTCATGAGCATTTTGAGGAAAATAATGTTTTGGGCTCCCCCCATCCCTGTAGCATTAAAGGAGAGGCACTTCATTAGTGAATAGAGCCTAGGGTTATCCCTTCTCTAAGGGACCTATGGATAGTATCTTGCTTCCATATTTTTATATCCAAAACTACCTTTTGCTAAGATTTAGACAACTGATATTTCTTTTCGACAAAGGGAGGAGGGACACTATCTAGAGCTATCCCCCCAAGGAAGGCTCATCATCTACAATTTTGGATTTAGAACATAGCTTGTACCCCTTATTCTGAGTAGGTTTTGTAGGGGAAGGAATCAAGGGAACAAGGGAAGGAGTAGATTCCAAAATAAGACCCTCTACATCAAAAATAATTCCATTGATACCTAGGCCTTGACCGGGTATCAGAGACTCTAGACAATTAACAGGATGGAAAAAACACCCCCTCGAGGGAGAGAAGGGATTAGGGAAATATGAACTTTTATTCACCACTAAATCAACTTCATTCTTATACAGGGGCTCAAGAATTTTAGGAATGATAGAGGGAATTAATTGATGACCTTAATAAATAAAAGTTTAAATAGGAGGAGACGTTTAAACCTTACCCGAGGTATCTTCCAAAATGTTTTCCAAGTGAGGAGTCTTCTCGAATCTAGTCAACATCGACACATGGGTTTCCTTGTTTTTTGGCTTCAAACTCCCTCCACACTTTAATCCATTCTTCAGACCTAGGAGTGAGGCTTTCATAGAATCCTCTCTAGGAGGGCATATATAACCCTTCTTAACCTATATTTTCTTTTTGAATCGATTTTCAGGAAAAATCTTATTGCAACAACCAATAAAATTCCCTACCTCATGACATCCAAAACATCAAAATGGAATCCTCCAGTAATCAATATTCGAAACCAAGAGTTGGCACCATCTTGAATTTGAATTTCCTCTAACAAGCTATCATGCAAGTGAAACGCAACATGCACTCAGGCCCATATTATGTCCTCCTTTGTCTCCCAATTAGGTTCTAAACCTATGAAACACCCTATCTTGTTCCCCAAAGCCTCCAAGACTTCTTCTCTCTCTCAAAAAAAGGGTAATCCCATACCTTCTACTTAGCTATGGACTACCTAAGAGGGTAATAATCCATATACCATCTCTATAGCACCAAAATCAAAGCACCCCAACAAAAACCATTACCCAGAATCATATCCATCGATGAATGAAACAAAAAACAAATCCATCCCCTGGCCAAAATGTAAAAAAAGGGGGATTAACCTAATTGATCCACCCATTTCTTTGATACCCAACACCTTATATATTCTTATCGAATAAATTTACCACAAAAAAACAACATTTTCCTTATCCAAAACCTATAGAACGTATGAAATGGAAAAATCTCTCCCCACCACCATTTCCACTCTCTCTTTCTTAACCTTTACCCCCTTATGCTTCACAACGATCAAGAACATGATTTGCACACACACCTCTTTTGTGTATAATGTGAACCTCATAGCTATAAATATGAATGGGCGTATCAATAAATGAAGAAGACTACATTGCTTTTTTAGAACGAAGAAGAGACTCTACACCCTTCTCCTTGTTGGTTTTGGACCCTCATTATCTTATGTATCCAAAGGTCTTGTTTCAGCCGTGTTTGGATCCCATTTCCTTATGAGGGGTTGTGGGTGGGATTTCCCCCAACATATATCATATTAGGGGGGTTGGGGGCGGATATTGGTTATATGTCATATTCTTTGCCTTGTTTTATGTGTCACTTCAATTTTCGTCTCCATTATTGGGAGGTTTTTCAGCACATGGTTTTTGTCGATGGTTTTCTATTTATGGTTAAGGAATTAGGGTTATTTATTAATCCATGTCATTGGGTTAGGGTTTTGGATGCTTCTGGATCCTATATGTATATTGTATTGTAAACAATGTATCACTATGAATGAATATAAAATATGTTGGTTTTCTCGGTTTGGATTTCCAAGGGAAAAATCCGTGTGTAATGTGTGTATTTGTCATTGTATATTTTTTGTTCTTTTACTGAAAATTTGTTTGCAGTAAATATTGTACAAGGTTAAAATATACATTTGGTATCAGATCTTTTTTGGCTTTAGGGGGACACCTTTATGGTCAATGGTTTGGATAGGGACTGTGATAATTCTTGTTACAGTGGGAGATCTGTGGTGTTGATTTTTCAGGTGAAAGGAAATGGCGAGCAATTCAAAAATGGAGATCGAGAAGTTTAATGGGAAAATTTTTGAGTTGTTGAAGCTCAAGATGGAAGATCTATTGGTGGACAGAGATTAGTGGATCGTGGTGGATCCAAGTACTGCACCTACAGGAACTTCAACAAATGACTGGAAAAATTTGGATTGGAAGGCGAACAAAACAATTCGATTGTGTCTCTTAGATTCAATATTACTGTATGTGTCAAAGGAAGCTACAACCAAATATTTATGGGATAAGTTGGAGAAGTTGTATCAGTCTAATTCCCTAGTATATAAACTTTTCTTGAGAAATAAGTTGTATAACCTAAGGATGAGAGATGGAGACTCAGTGGAAAATCATTTGAACACCTTCAATATTGTGGTAAGTCAATTAGTATATGTTGAGATTAAAATTCCAGATGAAGATAAGTGTATCAGATTATTGTGCTCTTTATCAAACTTGTGGGATAGGTTGGTTGTGTACATAGGTAGTAATACAAATGCCTTGAAGTTTGATGAAGTGGTCTCGTCATTGTTGTCAAGGGAAATGAGAGGGAAGAGCATGGAAGTATAGAGCACATACACATTATTTGCAAGAGGATGCTCCCAAGAAATAAATAGATTTAAGTCATCAAGTGGGAGATCTAAGTCTAAGGGTAGATCCAAATATGATTCAGATTTTATGAGAAGAACAAAATAAATACAGATTATTAACAGGTTCTTAACACAAAATAACAGAGATACAGTAAAACTGGTTTTCTATTCAATAAGGAAATAAGCTAAAACTGTAAAATGTAGCGAAAACAAGCTTGCTAGAATGGTGGCGGCTTATCTCTGAGAAGAGATGTGACGGTTGCGCTCATTCGTAAGAAGATGATTAAAATGAGGATCTTAAGGTATTTTTACAATAAACAAGATTGCCAAAAATCTTAGACATCCAAAAACCTAACCCTAGGAGATGAAGCACCAAAAGTCATGTGGGCCCCGTTTGGGTAAGTTAGTACATCAACTTCCCGGGGTCATAACTTTTGCATATGATATCCATTTTAGGAATATGATAGCCTATTGGAAATGTATCATTGAGGAGATTCATTTTGGGGGAAATATCTAAGGAACTTCCATGTTTCTCCCGTTTTCCCAAAAAACATCGTTTAGGGCCTCAAAACGGCTCCGAAAGTGAAAAACTACTAAAAATAGTAAATTATCAAAATTGCTAGAAAATTGTTTTGATCTAGTTGGAAAAGGTGGGTGGCCATCGATATCCACCTGGATCAATCCTCCCTCCTTAGGAAGAAATGATCTCCATTTCATTAAGTTACCCCATCAGATGAGGAAATTTCTGTTGAATTTGGCCCCGGGTGAGCCACTTGCCTTGGTGCAGGAGCTACCCTACTTTGATGACTCGATAAAGCTGGATCCTTTTTTTTCGAGTGCCCTTGATCTGTGTTTCCACAATATGATCACTGGATTCCTATTGTATGAAGTCGAAGTTGAGCTTTGTTGGTGTCAGTTGTTCTGCTACTTATGAGGTGTGCAATAATTGTGGGAAATAAGGGTGAAGGATATCCACGTTGAACACTGGGTGCAGGTGAAGGAAAGGAGGAATGTTGAGCTCAAAATAATTATCCCTCATGG
>JZKD02S0027763.1:0-10206 GCA_000966675.3 Picea glauca | reverse complement strand
AAGGGTCCTACTCCTTCTTCATCCTTTGAGTCATAAAACAAGGTATCATCAAAAGAATCAAAATGACTTACCTCATTCTCTTCATCTTGTGCAGGAGTGACAGGATCTTGGAGAGATTCATCAGACTAAGGAGAGATTACTGGTGCTTCATCCTCATAATTCACATTTCTGGTTACATCTTCGTTGCATTCTATTGGATTATGGGAGAGATCTTTCTCCTCTTCAAGGGGTTGATAATGGTCTTCACAAACCTCATCTCTTATATCAGAGGATTCTTGGTATTGATCATGATAATCTCTCCTGAGATCTTCTATGATCTCAGTGGTGAATCCCTTATGGTGTAAGGTTACCATGAGGTTTTGAAGGACATATTCATATGTTTGGAAATCTGGCTTAGTAAGTTCGATAAACTTGCTGATGAGGTGTATGAAAGATGATATACCCCTGTCTTTGCAACAACTCTTGAAACGTTTTTCTAAGTAGGAGGGCAGGGTGAGCAAAAACAACTTTATAAGAGCATCCTCTCCTCCCAACTTTATCTTGCTCAAATTCTCCAAAACATTTACTATGTGAGGAGCTGGGAGTCCCAAAAACATTGGAGAGTTTTCTAACCATTTATTATCAAAGTAACTTGGGTATCCTTGAAAACTTCTGAAATCAATACTTGGATACATTTTCTCCCAGTATGCCATGATCCCATAATTTGAGAATATCACAGAAGGTAATGTGGCACCCTAGGAAATATTTAGTGGAGTCACCAGATAGTTTTCCTGAAACTACCAAATAATAGGGGGAAAAGGTCTTAGTGGAGTCACCGGGTAAGCTTGTAAGAAAAGGTCTTTGAGGCAAGGCTTACCAAAAGATTTGTCGTTGAGGAAGATTGTCTCAGTGTTCCCCGACAACGGTGCCAAAATGTTATCACTCAGTTTGTAGTCTAGGTTAGGTAGCTTGAAAAGTAAGGATCAAACTGGCGTAACAGGAGCTTCCCCACACACTGTCACCTCGATGGGGGCTCTTTCTATTTAGGGTGGAAATCCCCAAGGGAGACGTCCCTACTAATATGGGGTTTTGAAAGGGGGTAAGGTTTAAAGGTTCAAGATGAGTTTTCCTTTCACAGATTACTGCCAAGAAGATAGTCAAGAATGAATAAGTACCACAGTAGAAGAACCTGTTTGCGAGACAAAGCAACAATAAAACTAATACACGCAAATAGTGGTTAATGCTTCAATTGTCAATGACTATCAATATTTAATACACATGAGAATAAGTAACAGTAATTATTGACGAAGTCAATGATTGCAAAAAATGACTATGGCATATAATATTACTTCTCAATAACACTGGAAATGATATAGCATTCAATGTATAAAATCAATCCTTGAATTAACACAATGCATCAAATATCATTAAATGCTCACATGCAAAGGTTGTTGCATCACTATACTAGAGGTGACGTCAGCCTTGTTCTAGGGTTAGTTTGGTGGACAAAGAGGTGAACGTTTGGCAAATAGGCTAATGGAAATTATCAACACTTCAATGTCTATCACTTGGATGACTAAGCCACAACGTTTTACATCAACCAAGAGTTCAAAAGAGGCATGAAGTCATCATAGATCTAGGGTTAGTGAGACGTTAGGGTTAGTAGGGTTTCAAATTTATGAATTTTGAAAGTGTTGTTTTGGCACAATAAACTCAACATTGGAGATTTAGACTAGTGCCTTAGGGTATTATGGAGTCAAAAATGAAGGCTAAGTCTCGAGAGAATCTAAATCTAAGGACAGGAGAGTTAGGCTCTATAGTGTTGCAATGGCAGGGCCATAGAGTCAAAACCCTAAGGGGAGGAGGCTCATTCCGGTGTTTCTTAAGAAAGGCCTCATGCTTCTCCCTCTTTCCTTAAAAGTCCTTGGCAAAACGGCTAGCTTTAAAACATAAGTCTAGGGATGAAAAGTGTTGCAAGAGAAAGGCCCTTCAAACCCTAAAAGTCAAAACCCTAGGTGTAAAATTAATTAGGCCTAGGACATCTTCTTTCTTCAACTTGTGTTCAAAAGCTAACTTAGAAAAAAGGGGAACTAGTGTAGCAATGACTAGGCTATACTCTCATTAATCAATGGGTAAAACATGTTTTCTACCATGGGGACATATAGCAAGGACCTACTTGTGTGCTTGCTACCTAGGGTTTCAATGATTAAGAAAAATAATAACAATGTAACCATAAATGTAAGAGATTTAACCTACAACCATTCGTTCAAGAAGTTTTGCATGAGAAATACACTTACAAATCAATGAAGAGCTTATCAAACCCTAGTTTTAAACCTTCCAATGATGGAAAACACCATAAAAATTCCAAGAATGATCCTCCACAAGAGTAGTGCCTCACTTCCAAGAGAAAAATACCAAAGAAAAAGACTAAAAATGATTCTCTCACAAGAGAGTGAGTTGTGTTATGTTTAAAATGAGGTCCAACGTCCTCTATTTATACCAATCTTATGACCTTTAATTACAAAAATGGGTTATTAAAAAAAACGACAAGGATGACTAACAATATTACACTATTTGTCACATTAAATGCTAAAAATGTCATAAAATGAGCTCAAAAGGGAGATGTCAGGCCCCTCTGAGGGAGACGTTGGCTCTTTTTGGGCAAGATCATCATCCAGGAAGTAGAATGTTGCCCCCTCTAGGGCATCTCCAAGCTTCCACACGTGCCAAATGACTCTAGCACAATGCCACACGCTCCAGAAAAAACGTCCAACTACCTCAGGTGACGTCCTGTCCGTCAAAATCAATCGTCCCATCTGTAGTGGGTGATCCCCCCTAGGCCGGGCTATGCCAAAGTGTCCTTGGTAAGGACGCCCTTCTTCTTTCTCATGCAATGGCTCATCACCACATTTTCCTACCTCTGCCATCCCAACAACCATCTGATGGGCTCTTCAGTCCCATGGAGGTCCGAACTAATCATATCCCCATGTGTACCGGTCCACTGGTACCTGTCCATCAGGTATGGTCCTACTCATCAAATACTACGCCCTCCATGGGATCATCAGTCCTCAGGATCATAGCAATTTCAATCATATTTCATCATTAAATTTATCAAATACATGCATGAAATCCTTAGCATATCATCTAAGAGCTCAAAGACATTACACAAATCTACTATACAAAGCTAAAGAAGATCAACATAATAACCTATTGGGCTAATACCCATAAGAGAAGGAAAGTTTCCTCAGAAGATCATTCAAGCCATGTTTTATGAGGTGATATGGTCTAGGGATGTCCAGTCACAGTAAGACCAAGGGTAGGTGTTGTCCGTGGGTGCCTTTGTAGGAGGTGAGATGTACCCGTCATGGATGCATTTTTTCCAAGCCCTTTATTGCCTTTATTTTTCATTTATTTCTTTTCTTTCCTTTTTACTTCAAGGTCTGACCAGAGGACACTGCCTTGGTGTGGTGACTAGAGATGACAGTGTTACCCACTGGTATCTTCACATAAATGATAAGGATGGCTCGTGATGAGACCCCCTTTCCCTTGGCCATGTAGCCAAGGGTCACTGCCCTGGTGTGGTGACCAGATAGTGGCAATGTCATACTACTGGATACCTATGAAGATAATGGGTCGGCTCATGATGAGACCTCCCATCCTCTTGGTTAGGTCTTGTTTTATTATTTTTTCTTAGGGTCCCTTTAGTTTCTTATCAAGAAGCCTTTTATTGCCTTCTCGAGGATCCCCTGGGCAAAGCATCTCTAGGTTTTATTTCCTATGGCTTTTATCTTTTACCAACTGCTTTTACCCCCTGGGCCTTTAGCCCCTTCTTCCCACAAGACAAAGTGTAACCCTCAAAAGTTCATCCTAATGGACATACTAGGGGAATGGGATAGATGTGTGGGAGACAATATGAAAAATGATAGAATGGTGGGAGAAGACGATGGCTTTGCAAATCCCCCTTAGTGGATAACCCAAACCCATGAATACAAGCTTTCTAAGTTAGCCCATCAATCACCCCAACAATGATCAAGTGGATTAGTGTAAGATCCAAGAAGTTATCAGAAATGACAGGAACCTAATGCATATATAAGAAGGTTATAATTATCAAACATGACACATACCATGATACCTTGGACCGATTACCTCATGGAGCAAGAGTCCTCTCTAATGCAAGTCCAAGCCGATGGTGATGGAAGCTGCTGCCGCCGACAGGACAAATCTGGCGAGGAAGAAGAAATATGGGCCCTCCAGGGCCATGCTCAGGTACTTCATGTCTAGGACCTGTGGGCCTCGAGACATGATATCCTAGTTATCCCTAGATATCGGGGATAACAGTCTCCACTAGTGGCAGGATTGCATAATGGAGTACATTTCTTTTTCATAAGTAGGGTACATATAGTCAACATATGATAGTATCTCACTATGATAGGCCACAGGGTGGTCTTGCTGAGTGAGAATGGTGCCCATATCATAGTTTGAAGAATTTGTCTCGATCTCAAAGGGTTGTTGTAGTTTTGGTAGTTAAAGTAATGGGGTTGAGCACAAGTGATGATTCAAATCATTGAATTCTTGTTGTTGGGTCCAGCCCCACGCAAATTTTTCCTTACCACCACCCCTAGTTATTTGGATGAGGGCCCGTGCAATATGGGAGAATCCCAACACAAACCTACGGTAGAAATTGGAAATTCCCAAGAAGCTCTGAAGCTTAGTGAGTGTGGCTGGGGCTGTCCATTCATAGATTACTTGGATCTTGGATGGATCCACATGTACGCCATGTTGATCAACGATGTATCCTAGTTAATGGATCCTATCCATGCCAAAGGAGCATTTTTCCAAGTTGACATATAGCTTGTGCTACCGTAGTATGTGCAGAACCTATTGAATATGTTGCAAGTGTTTGGCCTAAGTCTTGCTGTAAATGAGAATGTCATCCAAATACACCACTACAAAAGTATTGGTGAATGGTCCCAAGATATCTTCCATCATCCTCATGAATGTGGCTAGTGAATTTGTCAAGCCAAAGGGCATGACCAACCATTCAAAAAGGCCTTCCTTTGACTTGAAGGCAGTCTTCCATACATTTTTTTGTACTATCGGGACCTGGTGGTAGCCAGACTTCAGATCAATATTACTGAAGTATTTGGCCCCTATGATTTGATCAAGGAGGTCATCGATTCAGGGAATCGAGTATCAGTTTCTGACTGTGATTTTATTCAGAGCTCGATAATCAATGCAAAGTTGTTAGGTTCCATCTTTCTTTTGTACCAACACGATTAGGCTCCCGCAAGGTGATGAGTTGGGATAGATGTGCCCCTTATGGACCAGTTCTTGGATCTGTCGCTTGATCTCCTCATTCTCTAATAGAGAGCAGCGATAGACTGGACCATTGGGCAGTGATGCGCCAGGGATCGGATCAATGGGGTTCTTGACCTAGTAGTGCAGAGGTACCCCGGTAGGTGAGGAGAATATATCTGAGTATTCTTCCATGACCTTATCTACTTGCTTCTGTTGTGTGGAGAGGCCGACCACAGAGACCCTATATGTGGTTGTGATCTTTCACTTATTCTGAGAGTGAATCATGAAGAAGACAAACTTCCTCATCTGAGAGATGACCTTCCTACATTGCTTAGTAGAGATCAATGAAATAACACTAGGTGGGACTACCTCGGGTATATTGTACAATTTCCTGTTCAAAGTAATAATAACACTACAAGGCCTAGAATCATATACAACATGACATTTCCATAAATAAGGCTGGCCCAAAATAACATCACAAACTTCAACAGAAGAAACATCACACAATACCTCGTCTTTGAAGGGCTTGATGTCATACGACAGTCGACACTGTTAGCTGACGCAGAGATTGCTTCCTTGGCAGAGCTATCCAATGGTGTAGGGTTATGGGTGTGATGTTGTCAGCAAGGCCAACTACTTGATGACCTCTATTGAGATGAGGTTCTTCTAGCTACTACTATCAATGATGAAGTGTAGTGGGGTGCCTTTTACCTACATCTGTGAATGGAAGAGGCACTCTCCTTCTTCTGGCTCATCTGGTTCACTAGGCTAGAGCTTGGTAGTAGAAATGGTGGCACTAGGTTCTGTATCAATCATCCTTCTTCCCCTTTCTGGTTCTGGATCAGAGTCAAAACCCAAATCTGATTCAAAGTATTTCACTTCGGCCACTAGCAACTGCTTTGAGCGACAGTTAGCAGTGTTATGACAAGGGCTCTTATGGAAGTCGCACCACTTCCCAGTATATTTCTTTGTCTTTATAATGTCCTTCTTTGTTTGAGGCTTGGACTGGTTGTCTTGATACTGTCCATCTTTACTCTGTCCTTTGTTTTGTGGGTTGGGGCTGCCCTTTCCTGGCTTTTGTTGTGAGGGGTTCCCAGGCCCATATTGTCGCGTCTTTTGTTTGAGCTTCTGCTCATTTTTTACGACATATCAATAGGGCACACCCAAGGATGAGATGTCCAGAAATTCCATTTCAGTATGGATGTATCTATGCCGAGAACTGTGATACTTGAGCACCAAATGTTTCTCTGAATATTTGATACCCAACTTGGTGCGCAAGGTATGTAATATATTTGTGAAATATGGCACTGCTTGGTCTCTTTATTGTCGCAGTGTGGTCCATTTGTTATACAAGTCATCATAAATTCCGACAGGGTAGTATTGTTCCTTCATAACATCCTTGAAGGATTCCCAAGTGGTCGTGACTATAAATAATGCCTGTTCCTCTATTTCCTTTTTCGCACAGAAATTTTCCCACCAATCTTTGACATGGGAAATGACTTTGAGGAGCGCTGCAAAAGTAATATTTTCTCTATTCTAAAAGTTATGGACGGAAAAATACCCTTCTAGTAGATTCAATCACTTATCTACAACATTTGTGTCTATATCACCTTCAAATATAGGAATATCAAAGTTTATTTGTACCTTGAAGGGGGTGGCACCTCTGCTCGAAGAAGATGCGTCACCTGTAGGTAGTTGCCGAATGATTTGCATGAAACTATCCATCATCTCGTTCCTTTGTTGTGTGAGGGATTCCTCAATTAGCAGTTTGAAAGGATCTCATGTCCCGTCATCTTTCTTTTCTCCTTCCATGAGAGGTCGCTTGGGCGTGTGAGAGATGTTTTCCTCAAGAGAAACAAGCCCAAGACCCAACTCTTTGTACTCCGACCGTGTTAGGGACATGCATTAATCCAACAAGGAGTAGACCTATTTGATACCACTGATACGGATTTTATGAGAAAAAAAAATGAATATAGATTATTCACAGGTGCTTAACACAAAATAACAGAGATACAGTAAAATTGGTTTTCTATTCAATAAGGAAATAAGATGAAACTGTAAAATGCAAGGGAAACAAGCTTGTTGGAATGGTGGGAGCTTATCTCTAAGAAGAGATGGGAGGGTTGCACTCATTCACTAGAATATTATTACAATGAGTCTCTGAAGGAATTTTTACAATAAACAAGAATGCCAAAAACCTTAGACATCCAAAAACCTAACCCTATGAGGTGAAGCACTAAAAGTCACGTGGGCCTCGTTTGGGTAAGTTAGTACATCAACTTCCCGGGGTCGTAACTTTTGCATATGATCTTTGTTTTAGATGTATTATAGCCCATTGGAAAGGTATCGTCGAGGAGAATAATTTCAGGGGAATAAATGAAGGAATTTCCATATTTCTCCCCATTTTCCCAAAAAACATCATTTAGGGCCTCAAAACAACTCCGGAAGTGAAAATTTCCTAAAAAATTAAATTACCAAAATTGCCAGAAAACTATTTTGAGCCAGTTGGAAAAGGTGGGTGGCCACCAATGTCCACATGGATCAAAATCTCCCAATTTTTTTGTAAATGTATGCTGGAGATGTGGAAAACAAGGGCACTACAAGAAACAATGTATATCAAAAGTTGAGAAAAATAAGGGATCTGAAGAATCTCCTTCTACAAAAGAAAAGACCTCCAAGGAAGGAGAGGATGTGTACTTGGATTATTCAAGAACACGTGTATATCATGAGGCATGGTTGGTTGAATCAAGTGCATCCTTTTATATGACTCCCCGTAGGGAGCGGTTTTGTGAATATGAAAGGTATGATGGAGGTAATGTTTTCCTTGATGATGATTTGAAAGCTAGAATCATAGGATGAAGAAAATTCAAGTTGAGTCTCATAGACAAAAGAATTAGAACACTACCTGGTGTTCTGCACATCCCAGGTTTGGCCAAAAATTTGATTTTTGTAAGAAAAATGGACGATGCGGGGGTAAAAACTATATTTGAAAAAGAAACTTGCAGGATGGTTTGAGGAGAAATGGTTTTGTTGAAAGGAGTTTGGTTTGTAACTCTATATAAGTTGCAAGGAAGCACTATTAGTGATGGGTGTAATAATTCCATTGTTCCTGATATTGGAGTTGAAGAAGAAAGAACTCCTACAGTCTCTGGATAAAATGTTATGTTGTGGCATCAAAGACTAGGGCATATCGGAGAGAAGGATCTTCGACTACAACACAGTAAGGGTATGGTTGAAGGTATGTCTAAATTCTCTCTTGATTTTGATTTATGTGAACATTGTGTATATGGGAAGTAGAATCGGGTAAGATTCACGTCTGGTGCAATGAGGGCACAAGGAATTTTACAGCTAGTTCATAGTGATGTGTTTGGACCTGTGTTGGTTCCATCGTTGGGAAAATATGTGTACTATGTCTCATTTATAGATGAATTATCGAGGAATACTTGGATATATTTCCTCGGGAATAAATCTAAAGTCTTTCATAGGTTTAAATAGTTTAAGGCTCTTCTTGAGAATCAAATAGAGAAAAAAATTAAGGTGTTGAGGATAGATAATGGTGGAGAGTTATGCAAGAATGAATTTGAAGAATTATGTAAGAAGTGTGGTATAGAGAGGAAGAGTGATACTCCATATACACCTCAGAACAATGGAGTTGAAAAAAGGATGAGCAGGACGTTGATGAAAAAATCAAGGTGTATGCTCAATGGTGTCGGGTTAGGGAAATAATTTTGGGCAAAGGTAGTGGGTATTGCATGTTACCTAGTCAAAATATCACCCTCATCAGCATTAGATGACAAGACTCCACAACAAGTATGGACTTGTAAGAAAAATTCTCTCACACATGTCAAGGTATTTGGCTGTGAGGCCTATTTTCATGTTCCAAAGGAAAATAGGAGTAAGCTAGATAAGAAGGATGAAAAGTGTATCTTTATTGGGTATAAGATGGTCTCAAAGGTTATAAGATTTGGAACCCATAAAATAATAAGGTTGTGTATAATCGATATGTGGTATTTAATGAAATGAAGCATGTTGTTAAACAGGAAGTCCTACCAAGTAAGAAAGAACCAAAGAAAATAGAGTTTGATTTAAAGGATGACGAATCAGAATCTACAAAAGAACATGAATCAGAAGAAGAAAATCCTCATAATCTAGTATTGAGGAGATATGTTCGAGAAATAAGGCTATCATAAAGGTATAACCCATATGATTTTAGTTCAAATTATTCTTTTTCTATTACTGATGATGATCCTAGAACTGTCAGGGAGGAAGTGGATTCTAAGGATGGAAAGCTCTGGAAAAAGGCCCCAGATGAATAAATGGAATCCTTGGATAAGAATGAGGCTTGGGATCTAGTGGAGTTGTCGCCTAGAAGAAAGTACATTGGAAGAAAATGGGTATTTAAAAAGAATTTGAATGCAGAAGGAAAAGTGGAGAAAGACAAATCTCGGTTAGTAGCAAAGGGTTATTCCCAGGTTGAGGGAATTGATTTTGGTGAGATTTTTTCTCCTGTTACCAAGTTAACTTCTATAATATTTTTGTTATCTGTTGCTGTTGCATTTTATTTGGAAGTAGAATAGATGGATGTGAAGACAACATTCCTACATGGTGTTATCACATCTATTTTTCAAGGGCAACATGTCATCCAAGTCTGTGGTCTGCACAGGAAGTGCCAGAAGTGGACTAAGTCCCGAAGACCCGAAGTGGATCTTGACCGTCCAAATCCAAGAGCCATGTGTCATTGGATCCCTAGCTCTGGAGGATTTGCTTGGGGGAAATAAATTTTAAAGTTTGAAAAGTGTGAAGCCTGAATCACAAAGAAAATCTCGGTCATCGATTCGAAAAGGGAAGATTTGATTCATTCATCTAAAGAGGGAATATTTGAGCCGCTAATCGTAAATCATCGCCCAATATCACAAGATCGACTGCCAC
>JZKD02S0027752.1:0-16998 GCA_000966675.3 Picea glauca | reverse complement strand
TAGTGTTGTATGTGTTCTTTAATACAAGAGGAACGTTGAAGGATAATTGTTGATTGGTGGAGACTATGGAATTTGAACGATACTTGTCTCTTTCTAATCTCTTTAACACCATGTTATTCATCCATTGAGTATAAATTGTAGAATTGATTATGGTGGAATGGATATTGTGACACAATAATTTGATCACCCTTCCATTCTACTTTGGCACTATTCCCTCTCCCTTCTCTGAAGAATTAAAGTGAGATTTTTATGAGGGGAATTAGAATAAGACATGTCGACCCCCACTATGTGGTGGCACTCATTTAGCCTCACTAGGGTGGATTCCATGTGTGAGTGTAGAGTACTTACAAACAAGATATTGAAAAGAAGGTAGTTGTAATTTAACCATTCAACTATATTCTTACATATCGAACTCATCGCTAATACCTCTCAGTAGGATTCCTACTCTCTGCACAATGAACTCATCTAAGAGATTCTTGTAGAGCGATCTAAGTGATGCATGTCCATCATATATCCTCCACAAATAGATTGATTACAACCTATCACATACAATTGTTAATGATTTTCTCTTCATCTTGGATGGATGCTCCATATTTCAGTCTCAATCAATAATCTACTTCCACACTTTCACATACAAATTAGGTTAGTTTCCTTCATTCTTTATCAATAACAGAAACAAGAAAAATGATTTGGAGGCGCTACATAATCATGAAAAACTTAGCTTTGCAAATATTCTATCAATTGCTTACTAATCCATTCTAATGGATGTTTCTCTTTTGGGTTGCTCCGTCCTAATGGGATCTTCCTTGGATAGGTGGGCTTCTTTATGAGATGCCTCTTGGAATATTGGTTCTTGAATAAACCTTTTATTTTCTACCTCTTCCTTTGTGGGTGCTTGCACAATTTCCTTGCAATGATTTGGATGAAGTTATTGATGAAATTTCCAACACTTTTCAACCCAATGTCCACTTACATTACATTACAATGATTATTTCCCATTTTCTTAGATAATAATCCCTTCTTCCCATTCTCCACACTTTCACTTGGATAGTGGTATCTTCCTGAAGGACATGATCTTCCTCTGTATGTACTTTCTCTTCCAACACATTTCCACAATATGGTTATTTAATCCACAAAAAATACATGGATATACATACAATTTTTTGTTACATGACCATTCTTATCATAATCGAAGAAAACATTTCAGTACTCATGGTTTCTATACCTTTTAGGGATATCCTTTGTGCAAGACTAATGAGGGGAAATTTTTTTGCCTCCTCCTTTGGGATGCTCATCTCTCTTTGGAGNGACCATATTATCCAAAGAGTGACTTACAAAATTAAACCAACTACTTTAACTTCTTGCAAACATAAAACATCTAACTTGGAACAATTTCATGTGTTCTCTAACCCATGGATTTGTGGCAAGGACTATAAGTTCCCAAATATTCCATGATACTATCTTCATTACAAACTTTCAACATGAAAATTCATATCTTCATCATCTCTCAAGATCTCAAGGAAACAAAAGTTTCAAGTGTTATGTTATCCAACTCCTTCATTGTATCAAAGGTTCAGCCATTGTGTATCATAAGAAATTTGCTTTGATTTCAAATGAAATTTCAATTTTCATTAGATTTAATATTAATGCATTACAATTCTTGGTATCCTTGCTTCTAATCCAACTTCATGATAACACATGCTTACAATATTTGGTTGGTTAACACCTTGATTATTTCTAGGGGATATATATATTACAATATATTACAATATTACAATGTAAAAGTAATGCTATATTACAATGTAATATGGCATTACCATGTTACATTGTAATATGGCATACCATATTACAATGTAATATGGTAATACCATATTTCATGTAAAAAAAAAAAATTAAACCTACAGTAATCGTCGCAACATCGACGGACTTTCGTCGGAATTTTTTTACCATAACCATTGCTATAGCGATGCATTTTCGTCACACTGTTCCACAAAGTTTCGTCACATATACTGCAAGTCCGTCGTAAATATGGTTTTGAGAAATAGCACTCGTCGATATTACGATGAACATTCGTCGCAAGTTGCGACGAAAGTTCGTCGCACATTCGGCAGCTGCGTCATAAGTTATTGGCTTGGCACATTTCTTCATTGGTATTGCAAAAAAATTGCATCGTAATTGTGACGATGAAAAAGGTTAACCAATATTGAAGTTGCTGACACGTGGCTAGCTAATTTCGTCGATGTTTCCATGCACACCTGGATCGTGGATATAGCGACGAAATTATTACGATGAAAACAAATCTCGGCATTCGTGGAAATTGTGATGGATAAGTGTGGAAATATCAACGAACAACTGTCGCAAATTTGGTCATATGTACTAGTGTTATCTCCTGCATCATGGAAATTTCCCAGAAAACCTAAATCCTAGGGAAAGGAGAGCCCTCAGGTTAAAATCATCACAATATCGCCTCATAAATTAGGTGTTCTTCTGTGTTAATTATGATGGGGTACTTTTAAGATCTCTTGAACGTGAAGATGCAGACAAAGTTCTAAAGGAGCTCCATGATGGTCCCACAGGTGGACATTTCGCAGGAAACACCACTGCTCATAAAATATTGAGAGTTGGCTATTATTGGCCTATTATGTTCAAGGACGCTCACACATATGCTAGGAACTGTAACACTTGTCAAATAAGCGCAGGGAGGGAAAAGAGAGCAGTTGTCCCACTCCAACCAGTGGTCGTTTCCAGGACATTCGAGCAATGGGGATTAGATATCATAGGATAAATTACACCAAGTTCTTCAAAACATCATAAATACATACTAACTACCACAGATTATTTCATGAAATGGACAAAGGCCATCCCTCTGACTCATGTAAATGAAAATGTGGTGATCCAATTCATAGAAGAACAGTTGATGACAAGGTTTGGTGTGCCTTTTGTCCTTGTTTTTGATAATGTCACTTACTTTTATTCCACCCTATTAACATATTTTTCTCTAGATAAAGGAATCATAATCAGATACTCTGCGAACTACTATCCATAAGGGAATGGAGTGGCATAATCCACCAATAAGAACCTAGTGAGGATATTAAAGAAAGAAATCGCAGACAATCAGAGGAATTGGCAGATTTCACTCCATAAAGCCTTATGGGATGATAGATTGACACCCAAGGAATCCATAGGGAATTCCCCATACTTTTTGGTATACGGACAGGAATCCATCCTCCCGAATGGTCTATATCTTCCATCTCTTCAACTTGCTCAGGATTCTAGAGGACATCCCTCATCAGTCATACAACAAAGAATTGATACCCTCCTCATGCTAGAAGAAGAAAGGGAGAAAGAAAAATCAAAGTTCATAGCTCATCAGAAGATAGTTAAAAGGTGGTTTGATAAGCATAAGGCTAAAGAGAAGAATTTTAAAGTGGGAGACTTAGTCCTAAAATGGGACAGAGAAAATGAACCGAAAGGAAAACATTCTAAGTTTCAGAATATGTGGCTCGGAGATTTTCAGGTAGCTGAGAAAATTGGGGTAGGAACGTATCAGTTTCAGAATCTGAGGGGGGAACCAGACGCCTTTTCAGTGAATGGCCAAGCCCTAAAACAATATTTCCATTAAAAAAAAATGTATTTTCGCGACGTTTTGTTTTGGGTAGGTTGATTATGGAATGCATTTTTGTTTTTTTTCTTGTTATAGTACTTATGCACTTTTGAAGGTTGTGTTTAGAAAGACAATGGTTGACCTCAATTCATGCTATATGATGAACTATGTTCCTGACTCATCGCTCACATACAACACAAGAAGTGTTGGAAAACCTATGGTTGTTTTAAAGGGTTTTCTATCTAACCTGTAGATGAACAACCTTGGGATAATCATGAAGTGTCTACCTGGTGTTCTGGTAAAACCTTAAGGGAAAGGTGGTAATATGGAAAGGACTACATGTACCTCAAAGACAGAGCTAGAAAAAAATTCATCTTAACCATTTCATTTTTCAAATAATAGACGTCCTCCTCTCCGACTCGCTCAGGGAATTCTGTCGAAATAAAATCAACTATATCAAAGGAGTGCACAGTAGGAGAGGGTATGCAGATAACTTCGTCGGGGCTATGGACACTCGCTAGAAGTATATCAAGGTCTATGATGTCGGGGTGACTCCGTCAGGGCTATGGACCCTCGCTGGCAGCGGAGCAACATCGTAGAAAATGAATAATGATAACTAAAGGGCCTGGGGCTAGTGAATGTTTTAATCGACTCTTGTAAAAGGAGGCATTAGTCAGGGTTATGGGAAATGAAGGTGGAATAAAGGTAGAAAACCCCACAGGTAGGTCCAGATGCATCAACCAGGGAATTTCAAATGCAAGGTAAAGGGGGCTCTGATAAAAAACCAATTAAGTTCTTAAGCATATTTTGCATTAGCTGAGCCCAAGGTGAGAATAGATATTCTACTTTCACCTAGTACATCTCCATTTTTTGAGCACTCAACACACCCTAAAAAAGCCTTTGTCAAATTTTCACTTTTTTGGGTACCACTTGATCTTCTAAACTTTTTTTTTCGATTTCATTTTTTTGAATAATTTTTTGTCTTTTCTTATTTTAATGATGCTCATCATCTATTCAGGTTTTCTTGAAATTTTGAAACTTCATGACTAAAAATACCTTAAACACCTAAATAAAGAATCGGCAACAAACACTTCACCTGATACACCTAGATTCGACATCGAAAAGAATTCAAAGAATAAAAGGAAACCAATCGGAAAACCATAGTCGTCGAACGTCGATCTCCATCAGCATCGGTAAAAGACGAGGGGGGTAGACGTTAACGAAGAGTGGAAATATATTGTCGATGGTCAATGCCCTGACACGCTTCATCGATACCGGGGAAAACCTAGAAGGATCATCGCCAACATTTTGACCACAATAAAATTTATCCCTGATCGTTGATCCCCAATGCATTTTCGACATCATGAGTTTTTCAAGGAAGCTGATCTGAAAACACTTTGATAGGTTTTTCGCTGATCACCGATCCCAGACACTTTTTGGCATTAACAAGCTAAGGTTTGTTTTAGAATGAATAACTCAAGGAAAGTCTGGACTCCAATTAATACAAGGGAATTAATTCACTGGTCTTCAACGCCACGTGTATTTTCCAGGTAAGAGGATCGTACGGTCTAGTGCTATCCAGAGTTATCCTTGGCCCCTATGTCCGAGTCACACCTCCGAGTAAGCGTTGTCGTGTCAGCAATGTATGGTAAAATTGATCGGCGTCGGAACGTTTTGTAGGAGGTTATCAATGACAATGTTCATAGCACAACCTCGATCCCCGATCCACCCACTGGGAGAGCAACACGATGGGACATTTTGGCATTAGATACTATCAGATTTTGAGCATTTAAGGAGCCAATTAATACCAAATCCCGCATTAGTTGCTACCTTGTGTGCCAATCAAAACAACCATTTAAAATCACCGATAGACCACATCACCACCCACGCCTCCGTCGTCAACCCACGATGAATTTAAGTTATAGAGATTCGGCGGCAAATTTGTTAAAATTTCACTCATAACCCGAATTGAATGGTTGATGCGACATGGTAAGATCTTCCATGTTTAAATTCTCTTGAGCCGTTGTAAACAAAATCATTCTGCACATAAGATAATTTCGGAGTATTCGAAGGAGCAATATGAGATACTCAAACACTATATCAACTCCATGATTATCAAAATAACCAGGTTTTAACAAGATTTAGAGGTATGTATCTAAGTCTGGAAATTTTACATGGCTATAATTTGTATGTTGTTATCCGGTTTTTTTTTACACGGTCTCTTAAATTTTATTTTAGTTGCAGGAAAAATGACGCCAAGAAATCCAACCACTAGATGATCGTCGAGGGCACTGAAGCTGAAAGAAATAGTGTTAGGCAAAGGCTCTTCTCCAAGAGTTTCAAAACAATTGGAATATGACATGAGGCAGGAACCTATCATTAAGACAAAAATGAAGAAGGTTTTGATCCAGCCTCCGGCCTTTGGTGATACAAAGGCAAGCACCGAGTCCAAGATGGTGCTCCCACATTGGGGAGAACTCTTTAACAAGATAAGTCAGGAGAAATACCCAGAATATGCCCCANTCATGATAACACATGCTTACAATATTTGGTTGGTTAACGCCTTGATTATTTCTAGGGGATATATATATTACAATATATTAGAATATTACAATATTACAATGTAAAAGTAATGCTATATTACAATGTAATATGGCATTACCATGTTACATTGTAATATGGCATACCATGTTACATTGTAATATGGCATACCATATTACAATGTAATATGGTAATACCATATTTCATGTAAAAAATAAAAAATAAACCTACAGTAATCGTCGCAATATCGACGGACTTTCGTCGGAATTTTTTTACCATAACCATTGCTATAGCAATGAATTTTCGTCACACTATTCCACGAAGTTTCGTCACATATACTGCAAGTCCGTCGTAAATATGGTTTTGAGAAATAGAACTCGTTGATATTACGATGAACATTCGTCGCAAGTTGCGACGAAAGTTCGTCGCACATTCGGCAGCTGCGTCATAAGTTATTGGCTTGGCACATTGCTTCATTGGTATTGCAACAAAATTGCATCGTAATTGTGACGATGAAAAAGGTTAACCAATATTGAAGTTGCTGACACGTGGCTAGCTAATTTCGTCGATGTTTCCACGCACACCTGGATCGTGGATATAGCGACGAAATTATTACGATGAAAACAAATCTTAGCATTCGTGGAAATTGTGACAGATAAGTGTGGCAATATCAATGAACAACTGTCACAAATTTGGTCATATGTACTAGTGTTATCTCCTGCATCATGGAAATTTCCCAGAAAACCTAAATCCTAGGGAAAGGAGAGCCCTCAGGTTAAAATCATCACAATATCGCCTCATAAATTAGGTGTTCTTCTGTGTTAATTATGATGGGGTACTTTTAAGATCTCTTGAACGTGAAGATGCAGACAAAGTTCTAAAGGAGCTCCATGATGGTCCCACAGGTGGACATTTCGCAGGAAACACCACTGCTCATAAAATATTGAGAGTTGGCTATTATTGGCCTATTATGTTCAAGGACGCTCACACATATGCTAGGAACTGTAACACTTGTCAAATAAGCGCAGGGAGGGAAAAGAGAGCAGTTGTCCCACTCCAACCAGTGGTCGTTTCCAGGACATTCGAGCAATGGGGATTAGATATCATAGGATAAATTACACCAAGTTCTTCAAAACATCATAAATACATACTAACTACCACAGATTATTTCATGAAATGGACAAAGGCCATCCCTCTGACTCATGTAAATGAAAATGTGGTGATCCAATTCATAGAAGAACAGTTGATGACAAGGTTTGGTGTGCCTTTTGTCCTTGTTTTTGATAATGTCACTTACTTTTATTCCACCCTATTAACATATTTTTCTCTAGATAAAGGAATCATAATCAGATACTCTGCGAACTACTATCCATAAGGGAATGGAGTGGCATAATCCACCAATAAGAACCTAGTGAGGATATTAAAGAAAGAAATCGCAGACAATCAGAGGAATTGGCAGATTTCACTCCATAAAGCCTTATGGGATGATAGATTGACACCCAAGGAATCCATAGGGAATTCCCCATACTTTTTGGTATACGGACAGGAATCCATCCTCCCGAATGGTCTATATCTTCCATCTCTTCAACTTGCTCAGGATTCTAGAGGACATCCCTCATCAGTCATACAACAAAGAATTGATACCCTCCTCATGCTAGAAGAAGAAAGGGAGAAAGAAAAATCAAAGTTCATAGCTCATCAGAAGATAGTTAAAAGGTGGTTTGATAAGCATAAGGCTAAAGAGAAGAATTTTAAAGTGGGAGACTTAGTCCTAAAATGGGACAGAGAAAATGAACCGAAAGGAAAACATTCTAAGTTTCAGAATATGTGGCTCGGAGATTTTCAGGTAGCTGAGAAAATTGGGGTAGGAACGTATCAGTTTCAGAATCTGAGGGGGGAACCAGACGCCTTTTCAGTGAATGGCCAAGCCCTAAAACAATATTTCCATTAAAAAAAAATGTATTTTCGCGACGTTTTGTTTTGGGTAGGTTGATTATGGAATGCATTTTTGTTTTTTTTCTTGTTATAGTACTTATGCACTTTTGAAGGTTGTGTTTAGAAAGACAATGGTTGACCTCAATTCATGCTATATGATGAACTATGTTCCTGACTCATCGCTCACATACAACACAAGAAGTGTTGGAAAACCTATGGTTGTTTTAAAGGGTTTTCTATCTAACCTGTAGATGAACAACCTTGGGATAATCATGAAGTGTCTACCTGGTGTTCTGGTAAAACCTTAAGGGAAAGGTGGTAATATGGAAAGGACTACATGTACCTCAAAGACAGAGCTAGAAAAAAATTCATCTTAACCATTTCATTTTTCAAATAATAGACGTCCTCCTCTCCGACTCGCTCAGGGAATTCTGTCGAAATAAAATCAACTATATCAAAGGAGTGCACAGTAGGAGAGGGTATGCAGATAACTTCGTCGGGGCTATGGACACTCGCTAGAAGTATATCAAGGTCTATGATGTCGGGGTGACTCCGTCAGGGCTATGGACCCTCGCTGGCAGCGGAGCAACATCGTAGAAAATGAATAATGATAACTAAAGGGCCTGGGGCTAGTGAATGTTTTAATCGACTCTTGTAAAAGGAGGCATTAGTCAGGGTTATGGGAAATGAAGGTGGAATAAAGGTAGAAAACCCCACAGGTAGGTCCAGATGCATCAACCAGGGAATTTCAAATGCAAGGTAAAGGGGGCTCTGATAAAAAACCAATTAAGTTCTTAAGCATATTTTGCATTAGCTGAGCCCAAGGTGAGAATAGATATTCTACTTTCACCTAGTACATCTCCATTTTTTGAGCACTCAACACACCCTAAAAAAGCCTTTGTCAAATTTTCACTTTTTTGGGTACCACTTGATCTTCTAAACTTTTTTTTTCGATTTCATTTTTTTGAATAATTTTTTGTCTTTTCTTATTTTAATGATGCTCATCATCTATTCAGGTTTTCTTGAAATTTTGAAACTTCATGACTAAAAATACCTTAAACACCTAAATAAAGAATCGGCAACAAACACTTCACCTGATACACCTAGATTCGACATCGAAAAGAATTCAAAGAATAAAAGGAAACCAATCGGAAAACCATAGTCGTCGAACGTCGATCTCCATCAGCATCGGTAAAAGACGAGGGGGGTAGACGTTAACGAAGAGTGGAAATATATTGTCGATGGTCAATGCCCTGACACGCTTCATCGATACCGGGGAAAACCTAGAAGGATCATCGCCAACATTTTGACCACAATAAAATTTATCCCTGATCGTTGATCCCCAATGCATTTTCGACATCATGAGTTTTTCAAGGAAGCTGATCTGAAAACACTTTGATAGGTTTTTCGCTGATCACCGATCCCAGACACTTTTTGGCATTAACAAGCTAAGGTTTGTTTTAGAATGAATAACTCAAGGAAAGTCTGGACTCCAATTAATACAAGGGAATTAATTCACTGGTCTTCAACGCCACGTGTATTTTCCAGGTAAGAGGATCGTACGGTCTAGTGCTATCCAGAGTTATCCTTGGCCCCTATGTCCGAGTCACACCTCCGAGTAAGCGTTGTCGTGTCAGCAATGTATGGTAAAATTGATCGGCGTCGGAACGTTTTGTAGGAGGTTATCAATGACAATGTTCATAGCACAACCTCGATCCCCGATCCACCCACTGGGAGAGCAACACGATGGGACATTTTGGCATTAGATACTATCAGATTTTGAGCATTTAAGGAGCCAATTAATACCAAATCCCGCATTAGTTGCTACCTTGTGTGCCAATCAAAACAACCATTTAAAATCACCGATAGACCACATCACCACCCACGCCTCCGTCGTCAACCCACGATGAATTTAAGTTATAGAGATTCGGCGGCAAATTTGTTAAAATTTCACTCATAACCCGAATTGAATGGTTGATGCGACATGGTAAGATCTTCCATGTTTAAATTCTCTTGAGCCGTTGTAAACAAAATCATTCTGCACATAAGATAATTTCGGAGTATTCGAAGGAGCAATATGAGATACTCAAACACTATATCAACTCCATGATTATCAAAATAACCAGGTTTTAACAAGATTTAGAGGTATGTATCTAAGTCTGGAAATTTTACATGGCTATAATTTGTATGTTGTTATCCGGTTTTTTTTTACACGGTCTCTTAAATTTTATTTTAGTTGCAGGAAAAATGACGCCAAGAAATCCAACCACTAGATGATCGTCGAGGGCACTGAAGCTGAAAGAAATAGTGTTAGGCAAAGGCTCTTCTCCAAGAGTTTCAAAACAATTGGAATATGACATGAGGCAGGAACCTATCATTAAGACAAAAATGAAGAAGGTTTTGATCCAGCCTCCGGCCTTTGGTGATACAAAGGCAAGCACCGAGTCCAAGATGGTGCTCCCACATTGGGGAGAACTCTTTAACAAGATAAGTCAGGAGAAATACCCAGAATATGCCCCATAGAGTGATCCAAATGTAAGGGTGCTTCACGACCAGGTGTTCCCGAACGTCTGACGGTCATACTTACATATGGTGGCAAGAAGAACCCTCATTTTTACCTGCATAGAAGTCTTGAAGTGGCTCATCAAACACACATACACACATAAATTTTTAATCAATGATGACAATGGTGGGTGTGTTGGAGTGTTCCTTCTGGTAGAAGTTCAAAAATAATACAAACTTAGAGACCCCAAGGAGTGTCTAAATACATATTTTGTCGTGAATTTCTATGAACACCATGGCATCAGCCGAGTGATGGCCTCATGGTGGAGGGAAGAAAATAAGTTTACTAACTGGAGCACTGGTCGGTATGGGACAACTAACTTAAGGGAGCCATATGTTTATTTGATGGCTCTAATATGTCGATTATACAAAGAAAAATATTTCTCCAGGTTTTCAGAGGCATGGATGCCTTTGGCATACATAATGTCGATCGTCGGGTGTAGCTTCAACTGGGGAGAAATAATCTCCAAGCAACTAAGCATCTATGTGCAATAGGCATGGGTGCCAAAGGAAGGGGAAGCACCAACGTTTTACATGGCTTCATACTTTATCGATATCATGTGCACTAGAAACGTCTTCGTCGTCATGAATCTGAGTTGGCATGTTGTAGAACTCTCGGTGCACATCTTCTTCAACATGCTATAGGAAAACAGGTATAAGAAGTCCTACTCTCTCATCTGTGATGAATTCATCTTCCAAATTTATTTTATTATTTTTAAGAAGGAATTCCCAAGGCTATCGAAGGCAACCAAAAAGATGATATCCAAGGTATGCCAATGGTATATGGACGAGCGCGCCACCTACATCAGGGTGTTTGGGGCCACCAAAGCACCACATATATTACCAGCTCAGGTCCCAGACCCACTGGTTGTAGTAGAAATATGATATCAAACCATATTTCAAGTCTACAACGCCACCTTGTTCAAGGACAAGAAACGAGTGTTCATACCCTATGGTCTCCATGTAGGTTTCTACTTGGTAAAGGATACCTCTCAAACCAAAAAAGAAGGGTTGAGCCAACTCGAGTTCAGATTCACAATGGGATGATTCCGCAAGCATGATTCAAATGGATTGGTCTTGCAACATGATTCACAAGTGTCATCATGTTGTTCATACGCCCACGACAAATTCAAAGATGAAGTCTTCACAAAAAATTCCATGGACTGGGATGAGGTGGTAAAAAGGATGGGAAACCCGAACATGAGAAGGTTCAGGGCCCTAAACCTAGATGAATAGGATAAGACAATAGAATAGTTGGCTCAAGAGGCCCTTAGAGCCAAGGAATAAATCAGAGTGGAAGAGGCAACAGAGGCTTCCCTGGTGGCTCTGGCGCAGAATAGGGGATTTCTTGTGACACCAGAGGCAGAAGCAAGGGGATTTCTCTTGATAGAATAAGCATAGAGAGTGATTGATCAGTTGTAGGATGCCCAGACCTCATAGAACATGAAAGGGTCCCTTCTGACAATCCAGTTGAAAGCCGAGCAAGTCCAAGTGGCCCAGAGTTAATACAAATTGAACAAATCATCGGTGTTATCACTGAAATTTCGTCTGCAACATTGCATGCAAATGGTTACAAAAATACAGCATTTTCAGACACCTGTTATTTCACCTACAACACCAAAAATGCATTTCCAAGAGGAAAAAACTATACAACTGGATAAAAATTGACATGTGTTGAATCACTAAAGGAAGCGCGTGCAGAGTGCGTGAGCCAAAGAAGCCTGTAGAGTGCAAAATGTGCCATATGCGCGATTGTGTATGATAAAATCCACACACTCATGTGAACAACACATTTATGGTTCTTTTCGACCCCTCAACCACTTATGGACCAACTCCCAACTTGACTTGACCCTCAAATCTGAGTTGAATCTGAATCAGGGGTTGGTCAAAGACCTAAGGGTGCCCTAAAGGACCCCTTATCCACACTAAGAACCAGTTGGATATTTCCTCAAAGACATGCTATAAATGGAGGCCATGGGTGCACTAAGAATTTAAGTATCTCATAGTATTGTTATGTTGCCTCAATCCTCCTTCAAGAAACCTCTTTTCTTCTTGGATCATTCTAGCAACATTCCAATAAGCTATTATCCTCATCTCTCAAAGGAATAGGCTTCGATTTCTTCACCATTTGTTTTCTAGTTTATCATTGTAAGAAGAGCTCTCAAATAGGGGACTCAAGAGCCCTCCCAAGGAGGAAGAGGGTACCCATAAGTCCTCCTTTCTCTACAGTGTTTTGCCAACTAATATAGTTATCCATTGGTGGCATAATATCGGTCATTTGGTTGATTGATTTTGGTTCAAACTTTCTTATGCATTGTAGTTTTATTTCCTTAGTTGTTTCTATTTTAGTTATTTGTTTATTTCATGTGCTTGAATTGTTTATTTCATACACTAACCTTTGTTTTGTCTAGCAGGCCCAACTAGACTTGTGAGTGCTCTTTTTTTGCTCACTCAAGTGATGAAGCGAACACAACAATTGGTGACCATACTGGGGATAAAGTATCAATTTCCTCCCTATTTGGGTTGTTTGAGAACTTATTTTTGACCCATTTTCCTTGCAGGAACCATAACCATCCTAGCCTTACCTGTCAAGAGCTAAGTTTGGAGCTGGAGGAGGAGAATTCCACTTAAACTTTTCCCCCTCAACTCATATCAGAACATGCGCGGGTGTTCCATCCCACAAATGTTCATTCTGAGCATTGTGCGCCAACATCACTTCGTTTCTATACGCACTTTGTGCCAAAATGTTCTTGGTTATCTACAAATCATGCACCCACTACACCTCTGTCTGAACTGTAACCTGCACATCTGTCCAGAATTTCAAAATTGTAAGAGTTTTTGCGATGATTTGAAGGCCCCTAGCCTTCAAAATCTTGCTTTTTTGCAAATTGTAAATGCACTACACTTAGATTCCCTTCCCACATGAAAATTTATTCAAAACATAGGCACTTAGGGTTTTAAAAAGAACCACATTTTTCCTCTTTTGTTTTGTTTGCCACATGGATGGCTTGTTTTGATTGTAAAAGTTAAGTGGAGAGTTGTTTCTATCACATATAAAAACACTTGCATTGGGACCAGAAATCAAACTTTAATCATTAAGTATGCTCTTCTCTCACACCATAGAGTGATCTTGAGAATCAGAAAGGTGATTAAGCATGCATTTCATCTCCCTTAACAAAATATTTAGGAGAGGACAAAGCCCCCCTAGAGCTCCTCTTAGTTTCTTTTCAAACATATTAAATTTGTAAGGGCCCATACATGCCCACATGTTGCAAAATTAGGATAGTTTTTGAAAAAATACTTTCTTAGTTTACATCACTAGGTGAGTTTAAAGATCAAAGTAATGGGCCCATACATGCCCACATGCTTGCAATCTAAGATATTTTTTCAAATCTTTCTTAGAGTAAACCATATTAGGGAGTTTAAAGGATTGGTAAGGACCCATATGTCCACGTGCTAGTTCTTTAGGGATTTTAAAATTCTGCAAGGTTGTACCAATGGCATCTAGTAAGATAGGTAATCAAGATTTGTAAGGACCACAGGAAGTCCACATGTTGCAAATTAACACCTAACTTATTAAAATTTGGCACATTTTATCACTTTCTCACACACAAAGTCACTCCTCACTCACATAATTTCATTTTGAATTGTGGAGGTTGAAGTAGGTTTTCTCCAAAGGAATTATGAAACATCCCACTATTTCTTGAAGAAATTATCCACACCCACTTAATTCAAATGAGATTGGTTCACACCCCCAATGTCTCAACCAACCACATCTAATTATTTTCTAAAAACTCACTAAGTTTTCCTCCACAGGAGGTGCCAAAACAAAATTTTTAGTCTAGTTAGGATCTCGGGGGTAGGCATCCAAATAAACCCCCGTTATCTAGTTCTCACATCTTCAAACATTAGAAGTTGACAATTACGGAACTTTAAAATCCTCCAATTCAATTGTTCCTAACACCATAAGGCAAGGAGATACCCATGAAGGGACGAAGGTCGAGGTCCGGTTGTTCTATGCATCCCCCCCTTGAGTCACCCAACTCTTGGAAGAGATCCAACCCGTGACCCATTTATGAGGCCGAAAATCTAAATGTTGCACTTTGACCGAGGTACCTAGTGGCCAATTTTAGGACATCTACCCAGGTGGAAATTGTGGGTTTCAATTGAACCTTGATTAGATTTTGTGTGGATATTGGGAAATATCGTTAGCTCTTTTAGGATATGCACCCTCTACCCCTCATTATAACTGATTGTTTCATCCTTCACTAGTTCCTCTTCCGGTGGCTTCAGACCCCATTGTTGATTGCTCTTGGAAGGTCCAGTACTATTTGAGAGGAAGGACATTACGTCTTTCTAGGACACGAGCATGTGTTTTCTTTGTTCTCCCATGTGAACAAAATTCACATACCCACATGTATGCTTATTTTTCAGTTGATTTATGTATGACACTCATTTGATTACATGTGATTGTGAGATATATTGTGAAGGTCCAAAATTATACAAAGTCTCTTGTTCATTTATTGCTCTCATCACCATTTTCACACATTCACTTTGTTATTCGGGCATCATAGGGTACCCACATAATCCCCGTCATTCCAAACACTTGAAAAATCTCCCTCCTATCTTAGGAGGAGTTCCTACTCTTGCCAACTCACCAGCTCATCCATCTCACACCCCTATGGGTGCCACTATTTTTGGATCTTCTTTTCTGGGTTCCACCTTACTTGGGTCCACTTCCCAAGGTCATTCATCCACTAGATCTCCTTCACAAAGAGGGAAAGGTCAAACTTCTTCTCAAGGGAGAAGTACAACTCCACCAAACCCCCCTCAAGGGTCAGTTCCACTACCTACTCACACCATGGTTGGAACTAATCCTCCACCACCACCCCCCATGCCATATTTGGTGTCCCTCATCATATCTAATTTTAGTAAACTCACAAATTACCCTATATTACATGACCCCACATGGCCCAATATGCCTACCAAACTACCTTCAGACATTCCCAAATTTGAAGGTAAATCGGTAGAAGATCCCACCAACCATGTCATGACCTTCCACTTATGGTGTTCTTCAAACAACATCATGGATGACTCTGTCCACCTAATTTTATTTCACCGCACACTCACTGGTCCATTAGCCAAATGGTATGTGGATGAAAAAGCAGGGTCCCATGTGACTTTTGAATCCTTGGCAAAAGCATTCTTGGCCTTCTTCCAACTACCAATTCATCACGATAATGGTCTAGAACTACTCTTAGAGTGAAAACAAACCTCAGCTGCAAATATCGTCAACCACATTCATGAATGGCATCATCGACATAGCTTATGCAAAGAAGAAACCACCAAAGAATAATGCCTCGATTGGTTTCTCAAATCACTCATCTTTATCCTTGCCAAAGATGTGGCATCCACCTTCCCCTAAACTGAAGAAGAAGCCATCATCAAGGCTCAACAATATGACCTCATTTATGCTCAGTTAGGTTACTTATATATAGTAATACTTGACGCACCGAGACACGTACCATTCAGCCAGGAAAAACTTGGGATGTCTCATATGGCGGATGGACTAATTGGTACCACAACACACCACAACCCATACATCCAACCACCACCCATGTATGGTACACCCCAATATCCATCGATATATGGAGAACCACCTTATTACCCTCCTCCCCCTTATCAACATCCATACCATGTTTCTCTTCCTCCACCGATGAGTGGACCCTTGCTAGCACCCATGATGTGCTTGGCCTATCAACCAAGTTCAGGTACCCCCTCTACCTTAGCTTATAGCCTGGGCACTAGTGCAAGCGCTACACCTTCCTATGCACCCTACGAATCATTGCCATAAAACAATCGGTATTTTCCATTTCCTATTCCTCCACAGCCAGTTGCTCCTCTGCAAGGAGAACCACACGTCGGCCTTAAATTTGTTCATCCCTCTCCCATTCAACAATTTCATAATTTTGAATAGTTAAACATGGAAAATCTGTCCCTTCAATCGAATAATGCCAAAAATAAAGGAAAAAACTGAAACAATAATAACCCAGGACCAGGGGGAAATAACCCCCAACAAAACCAACCTGTTGGGGGAAACCAGAACCAAGGTAAATAGAACCCCCAAGGGGACAATAACAACAAACACCAAGGGAGGAACAACAATAAAAACCTCTGGACAAACTTCCATTGCACTCTTTGTGGTTAGTATGTCCATTACACTCACCATTGCCCCCAAATTGTTGACTTCAAACAGATGAAAGATGACATGAATGCACCATGTCCTCCAGTGCCACATGCCCCTTAGCGAGCCCCACAATAGTATTTGCAACAACCACCCCTGACCATGTTGCAAA
>JZKD02S0027741.1:15534-26566 GCA_000966675.3 Picea glauca | reverse complement strand
TCCATTCGAGGGTGGCACATCAGAACTTCGACACTCATACATGCACCCCTCCGCACTCGTTCCAACCATCCGCTACAACTGCATAGTTAATTTTCTTATTAAATTCTCGTGTATGCACCAAAGATGCACTCGTTCCAACCATCCGTCACAATTGCATAATTAAAATCCTTATTAAATTTTGGTTGCCAACATCTCACCTAGTTCAGGGATGTCACACTTTGGAATTTTCAATGGTTGGCCACTGTGGATTCTGACAAGAAACCTTAGAATTTGCACGATAACCAAGACTTTTATGAAATATTGATTTGCTCAGATTTGCAAAAGAAAACAGAGGCTATTAAGAAACCGCGCAAAGTAAATGTCCGTTCGACACCATGGATTCTAGCAAGAAACTGAATTTGCATGATAACTAAGTCATTTATGGTAGGTATATTTGGTGAGATTTGCGAAAAAATGGAGGCTAGTAAGAAATTATGTAGAGTAAATGTCACATATTTCTATGAGTTGTCCAATGCCCTCTATTAACCATTTCGCGTACCAATAACTAAGTTAGCTTTGAAAAGAGCATGTTACTAAATATTCCCTATGAACTTGGCCTTTGAATCAATTCCACCTTCATAATGTACTATTCATAATGTTCGTGTATATCAAAGTTCATTTAAAGTAACACACATATAGCAGACAATTTACAGAAAGTCGATAAACAAATTTGGTTGCTAACCTTAAAGAATATGACATGGATATTAGCTTCATAGAAACTATGAACTGAAAAGGATTGAAAATTGATAACTGGTATTGAAGGTGTGGACATCCACCATCCAGAACATGTACTAATTCAAGATGTAATGACATCCCAAAACACTCCCTATCAAAAAGCCTCTTTACTTAGAGATTTTCCACCATGCACCGATTCTTTTACTACTAGCTTATGTTCGCATATGGAACATGCATATGCTCCATACTTGACGTCCTTTGCACAACTGATACCTTTCCAGCACCAATTATGGAAATGGATGTAACTTGCACTAAAACATAAGCTTTTATGACAAGTTGATTTACACTGATTCACGAAGAAAGCGTGGTGATAATGAATAATGTGAATTAAATGTCTTGATGTTCTATACACTGCTTAGTGGTTTCTAATTATGATTACACGTCTTCCAAAAATAGTTCATATGTGTGCAAAGAAAATCCTAGTAAATATGTGACATGTAGTTAGCTTTAAAGCAAATGGTCCTTGGTAATATATTATTTCTAAACTTGACCTATTCCAGGTTGATTTAAAAAAGTTTCATATGGAAAATAGAAAGTGTTGTAACCTAGGTCTGAACCCCTTTGTCTCCTCTCTCATTTCCCTATGCCTTCGTCAGATTTTTTCCTCTTCTGTTTGGTTAAGTCAGTTTCCCATCACTGAGTGACTTGGTTCTTATTCGTTTCTTTCTTGATTGAGTCTTCGCACATTTTTGTTTCTATTGTTTATTGAAGGATAATTACATGTCGTATTTGGTTTAGAATGATTTTCATCATGTTTTCCACATATTGATCTCACAACAGGTCGACCAAGCCTTTTTGTATGCACAAGAAATGTCCGTGGAAAAAACACAACAATTCAAAGCAGTCATTTTTGGGCCTAGATTGTTAAAACAGACAGGGTAATTTTCAACTGTAAAGATCCAACATGCTGATCAGATCGACGAATCTCATCCATTCAGGGGTCCAAAATCGCGTGGGGTTTAATAGAAGGAATTAGGAAAGTCACTCCACGACTTCGACGTTCGAGCGTCCGAACTTGTCATTGTTTCGATCGCCGAAGTGCCAAACTCCCGAAGTATTTAATGTTAAACACGACTTAAACCCGAGTTAATTAGTGATAAGCATTGGCTATTCACTTTGTGAGATCATCACTTCGAGATATTTTCATGCTTTTCATCCTAAAACTCCCGAACGTCGAAGTGCCGAACCGTCGAAGTCCCGAAGTGACATCATGATGCCACGTCACTCCGTGTCCGTACTACTTCAAGATATTTTCATGCTTTACATCAAGAAACTCCCGAAAGCCGAAGTGCCAAACTACCGAAGTACCGAAAAACTGCCACGTCACTTTGGGCCCATACTACTTCGGGAGATTTCCATACAATTTTCATTCAAAATCTCCCGAACTCCAAAGTGCCGAAGTAACGAGACACTGCCACGTCACTTTGAGCACGTACTACTCTAGGAGAAATTCATTCTTCACAATCCAAAAATCCTGAAGCCTGAAGTGCCGAAGCACGTGGAAACCATCAATTGAGACATGTGGCACACTCATCAGTCATGACAAGTGGCACTCATTCCAGTTCATTTGGTTGCATCATTTGCCCATTTCCACGTGACACGTGTCACCCTTCTTTCCATGACACATCAACGATATGGCATTTGGTCTCCACGTCAGATTCGAGAGATCATCCTTTGAGGGATTTCCAAGAACAACATTCATAACCTCCTGAACTCCAAAGTGCCGAAGTGACGAGAGACTGCCATGTCACTTCGAGAGAAAGTCACTTCGGGAGATATTCATGCTCCGCGTTCAAAATCTCCCGAGTTCTAAGAAATTTGCACCATCGCTAAGTATGGCTAGGGAGGTTCTAATATGGCAGACGGCTAGAAACTTTAGTAGGGGCGATAAAGTAGCACGGCCACCCAGATCACAGATTGTGACAAGATCGATAGTCAGACTTCATTGCGGGGACGGAAAATGCTGAACGCTAATTTTCCAGAGCTGTCCCGCAATTGAAACCATGGTATAGCTTATGAAGTACGTGGTAGATTATGGTGGATTGCGGGGGCCAGAGTGGTGTGGACCCAAAACACCCTCAACTAATTCCACAGTCATATGCTTATATGACGTCAGGTCACCACGTCACTCGAGGAGATTTTCATGCTACACATCTAGTTGTCTCCAGTGGCCTCCAACAACACGCGTTCACACCATGATCAATGCATAACTCATCTATGCCACTTCAAATCCGTTTCTGCCACAATTACAGTTCATCCAACACATGCATCAGTTCATTCTCAGAGACAATAACAGTTTTTAGTTAATCAATTCCAGAACCATTTTAGATTAAATTAATAAGTGGTCTTCTATGTGTGATAAGAACCACTCTTTTTTATTAAGTCAAGTGTGAAGTATACATTGTTTTACTCCAGCAGTGTTTTAGTCAAGTTAATTAGTCATTCTACAATTGTTAATGTAGATTTAAGCCTCAGTCCTAGATAGACAAGAGCCTCTACAACTTTGATAAATATGTAGTTTCTATATGTTTTGAGGGTCGGAGTTTTGGGGGAAGGATAGCAATACATCAGACTGGTTTGACCCATTCTATGCATGGACTAAAGATCTCTACCTGGTGAATATACTCTTGATGACAGTGTTTGTTCAAATCTTCATGTGTTTTTATCTTATCTTGAATGCAGTTTTTGATCTGTGCAAAGTACATTTCATTTCCCTCGACTATTGTATAACTTGTCTTTATTGATATGCAACCAGTGAAAATAACTAATGCTTGGTGAATATTTGTTTTATTGCAATCTGAGGGAGTAATTGTGTTTTTGATACATGTTTAATGCCTTTAAATGATATTTTAAGTATTAAACTTCTAGCAGCATATTATTCATTGAGTGGTTTATTGTTTTCCTTTGTTTTTATTATTTCACTTGTATGTCATTTGTGTGCCACTAGCCAAGGAGAACCCTCCTCCGTGCCAGTTTTCCAACCCAACCATGTTACTGTCTTGGTAAACCAACCCTCCAACTGACCAACCAAATTTAAAATCAACTATTCTAAACTTGAGGTGGCCTAGCTTTTCCCTTAGTAGTCAGGTGTAGACTTTAGGACCAACATCTTCTGGCATCGTTGTCGAGGAACGAAGTAATGAAATATATTTCCCTAGGAAAATGACAACGATCATATTTGGCTTTTGATGGTGAACAAAATCCAGACACACATATGACTGCAATCTTCACCTGGAGACTCCACAATCAAAAGACTCCACTGGGGAATGAGCCCAGTCGATAGAGAATGGAAATATGGAAGGGACAGACCATGTACCAAGACGTGAGTTTTTTCAAAGAGCTCATATTTGTTTTCATCATTTCATTCCTGTATTTTCCTTTGCGTGCCAAAATAATTATCTTATGCTTTGTTTACTTAGATGATTATAAGCCTACAATGGTCAATCCATCCTTGAGAAGAGAAGATCTTCCCTCTTGCATTATTGATCTTAATCTCATTCCTTCATTTGAACCCACTAACCATAATGTTGATCATATCCAAACTTTTCTAGATCATGACCAGTCATGTAAGCCTGTAAATAACAATTTTGATTCACCACTTATTGAAATCATTGTTCCATATTGTAATCAACTTATCGAAATTCAATCCAGGATCAAGAAGTATTACAAACCCTTGAAGCTACCACTTATCCTTCATGCCTATCCTCCCAATTTTATCGATTACCTTCCTCTGTTCAATGGAGGAGACCATGTTGTAGCTAAGAAGCACCTAGAATCTTTTGAAAATTTTATTGATAATTTTCAAATTATGCATGAGGATGTAGTTACGAGGATATTCTGCAAATATTTATTTGGAGATGCATCATTCTGGTTCAGAAATTTGGAAATTGATTCTATTAGTTCATGGACTGTTTTGCGTAATGTGTTTTTGAGGTATTGGGGTGAGAAAAAATACTTTGAACAATACCTTTCAGATTTCTACGACTTGAGAAGGGAGCAAGATGAANAACTGAAAAGGATTGAAAATTGATAACTGGTATTGAAGGTGTGGACATCCACCATCCAGAACATGTACTAATTCAAGATGTAATGACATCCCAAAACACTCCCTATCAAAAAGCCTCTTTACTTAGAGATTTTCCACCATGCACCGATTCTTTTACTACTAGCTTATGTTCGCATATGGAACATGCATATGCTCCATACTTGACGTCCTTTGCACAACTGATACCTTTCCAGCACCAATTATGGAAATGGATGTAACTTGCACTAAAACATAAGCTTTTATGACAAGTTGATTTACACTGATTCACGAAGAAAGCGTGGTGATAATGAATAATGTGAATTAAATGTCTTGATGTTCTATACACTGCTTAGTGGTTTCTAATTATGATTACACGTCTTCCAAAAATAGTTCATATGTGTGCAAAGAAAATCCTAGTAAATATGTGACATGTAGTTAGCTTTAAAGCAAATGGTCCTTGGTAATATATTATTTCTAAACTTGACCTATTCCAGGTTGATTTAAAAAAGTTTCATATGGAAAATAGAAAGTGTTGTAACCTAGGTCTGAACCCCTTTGTCTCCTCTCTCATTTCCCTATGCCTTCGTCAGATTTTTTCCTCTTCTGTTTGGTTAAGTCAGTTTCCCATCACTGAGTGACTTGGTTCTTATTCGTTTCTTTCTTGATTGAGTCTTCGCACATTTTTGTTTCTATTGTTTATTGAAGGATAATTACATGTCGTATTTGGTTTAGAATGATTTTCATCATGTTTTCCACATATTGATCTCACAACAGGTCGACCAAGCCTTTTTGTATGCACAAGAAATGTCCGTGGAAAAAACACAACAATTCAAAGCAGTCATTTTTGGGCCTAGATTGTTAAAACAGACAGGGTAATTTTCAACTGTAAAGATCCAACATGCTGATCAGATCGACGAATCTCATCCATTCAGGGGTCCAAAATCGCGTGGGGTTTAATAGAAGGAATTAGGAAAGTCACTCCACGACTTCGACGTTCGAGCGTCCGAACTTGTCATTGTTTCGATCGCCGAAGTGCCAAACTCCCGAAGTATTTAATGTTAAACACGACTTAAACCCGAGTTAATTAGTGATAAGCATTGGCTATTCACTTTGTGAGATCATCACTTCGAGATATTTTCATGCTTTTCATCCTAAAACTCCCGAACGTCGAAGTGCCGAACCGTCGAAGTCCCGAAGTGACATCATGATGCCACGTCACTCCGTGTCCGTACTACTTCAAGATATTTTCATGCTTTACATCAAGAAACTCCCGAAAGCCGAAGTGCCAAACTACCGAAGTACCGAAAAACTGCCACGTCACTTTGGGCCCATACTACTTCGGGAGATTTCCATACAATTTTCATTCAAAATCTCCCGAACTCCAAAGTGCCGAAGTAACGAGACACTGCCACGTCACTTTGAGCACGTACTACTCTAGGAGAAATTCATTCTTCACAATCCAAAAATCCTGAAGCCTGAAGTGCCGAAGCACGTGGAAACCATCAATTGAGACATGTGGCACACTCATCAGTCATGACAAGTGGCACTCATTCCAGTTCATTTGGTTGCATCATTTGCCCATTTCCACGTGACACGTGTCACCCTTCTTTCCATGACACATCAACGATATGGCATTTGGTCTCCACGTCAGATTCGAGAGATCATCCTTTGAGGGATTTCCAAGAACAACATTCATAACCTCCTGAACTCCAAAGTGCCGAAGTGACGAGAGACTGCCATGTCACTTCGAGAGAAAGTCACTTCGGGAGATATTCATGCTCCGCGTTCAAAATCTCCCGAGTTCTAAGAAATTTGCACCATCGCTAAGTATGGCTAGGGAGGTTCTAATATGGCAGACGGCTAGAAACTTTAGTAGGGGCGATAAAGTAGCACGGCCACCCAGATCACAGATTGTGACAAGATCGATAGTCAGACTTCATTGCGGGGACGGAAAATGCTGAACGCTAATTTTCCAGAGCTGTCCCGCAATTGAAACCATGGTATAGCTTATGAAGTACGTGGTAGATTATGGTGGATTGCGGGGGCCAGAGTGGTGTGGACCCAAAACACCCTCAACTAATTCCACAGTCATATGCTTATATGACGTCAGGTCACCACGTCACTCGAGGAGATTTTCATGCTACACATCTAGTTGTCTCCAGTGGCCTCCAACAACACGCGTTCACACCATGATCAATGCATAACTCATCTATGCCACTTCAAATCCGTTTCTGCCACAATTACAGTTCATCCAACACATGCATCAGTTCATTCTCAGAGACAATAACAGTTTTTAGTTAATCAATTCCAGAACCATTTTAGATTAAATTAATAAGTGGTCTTCTATGTGTGATAAGAACCACTCTTTTTTATTAAGTCAAGTGTGAAGTATACATTGTTTTACTCCAGCAGTGTTTTAGTCAAGTTAATTAGTCATTCTACAATTGTTAATGTAGATTTAAGCCTCAGTCCTAGATGGACGAGAGCCTCTGCAACTCTGATAAATATGTAGTTTCTATATGTTTTGAGGGTCAGAGTTTTGGGGAAAGGATAGAAATACATCAGACTGGTTTGACCCGTTCTATTCATGGACTAAATCTCTCTACCTGGTGAATATACTCTTGATGACAATGTTTTGTTCAAATCTTCATGTGTTTTTATCTTATCTTGAATGTAGTTTTTGATCTGTGAAAAGTACATTTCATTTCCCTCGGATATTGTATAACTTGTCTTTATTGATATGAAACCAGTGAAAATAGCTAATGCTTGGTGAATATTTGTTTTATTGCAACCTGAGGGAGTAATTGTGTTTTTGATACATGTTTAATGCCTTTAAATGATATTTTAAGTATTAAACTTCTAGCAGCATATTATTCATTGAGTGGTTTGTTGTTTTCCTTTGTTTTTATTATTTCACTTGTCTGTCATTTGTGTGCCACTAGCCAAGGAGAACCCTCCTCTGTGTCAGTTTTCCAACCCAACCATGTTACTGTCTTGGTAAACCAACCCTCCAACTGACCAACAAAATTTAAAATCAACTATTCTAAACTTGAGGTGGCCTAGCTTTTCCCTTAGTAGTCAGGTGTAGACTTTAGGACCAACATCTTCTGGCATCGTTGTCGAGGAACGAAGTAATGAAATATATTTCCCTAGGAAAATGACAACGATCATATTTGGCTTTTGATGGTGAACAAAATCCAGACACACATATGACTGCAATCTTCACCTGGAGACTCCACAATCAAAAGACTCCACTGGGGAATGAGCCCAGTCGATAGAGAATGGAAATATGGAAGGGACAGACCATGTACCAAGACGTGAGTTTTTTCAAAGAGCTCATATTTGTTTTCATCATTTCATTCCTGTATTTTCCTTTGCGTGCCAAAATAATTATCTTATGCTTTGTTTACTTAGATGATTATAAGCCTACAATGGTCAATCCATCCTTGAGAAGAGAAGATCTTCCCTCTTGCATTATTGATCTTAATCTCATTCCTTCATTTGAACCCACTAACCATAATGTTGATCATATCCAAACTTTTCTAGATCATGACCAGTCATGTAAGCCTGTAAATAACAATTTTGATTCACCACTTATTGAAATCATTGTTCCATATTGTAATCAACTTATCGAAATTCAATCCAGGATCAAGAAGTATTACAAACCCTTGAAGCTACCACTTATCCTTCATGCCTATCCTCCCAATTTTATCGATTACCTTCCTCTGTTCAATGGAGGAGACCATGTTGTAGCTAAGAAGCACCTAGAATCTTTTGAAAATTTTATTGATAATTTTCAAATTATGCATGAGGATGTAGTTACGAGGATATTCTGCAAATATTTATTTGGAGATGCATCATTCTGGTTCAGAAATTTGGAAATTGATTCTATTAGTTCATGGACTGTTTTGCGTAATGTGTTTTTGAGGTATTGGGGTGAGAAAAAATACTTTGAACAATACCTTTCAGATTTCTACGACTTGAGAAGGGAGCAAGATGAAGTTTTTATTGTATTCAATAGAAGGTTTCATAATTTTTTTCTTAATATGCCCATGGAAATTCAACCTACTGAAGTTGCTACCATGGTGCAGTATATAATTGCACAACACCCTGATCTGATTCTTTTTCTCAGAGAGAGAAGGTCATCATCATTGCAACATATGTTCACTGATGCAGAGGATATTGAGGACAACATCCGAGCTTGTGGAAAGCTCTTAAATCGAGTTTGGGACAGAGATTTGGAACATGAACATGTTTATGATTATCATAAATCATATTTGGATACAGAGGAATCCAAGGAAGGATATGGATAACGGAAATTTGATCCGGGTTCTTATTTTCAGCATACTAATGCATCTCTTTTGGATTTTTATTCTTCCTCGGATCCTGAAGCTAATAAATCAGTTTTTTATATTATTGAAACTAAGTATATTGATGATTATCACAAAGATGGATTTACATGTACAGGTGAAAATTTTCTTAGTTATGAGAAGAGGGATGAGTTTGTTAATGATGACTTTCATGAAGTTTTTGTAGCGAGCGATGATCAATTTTCCAAACAACAAGTTTCTTCCCCTCAACATCTGACTATAAATGTCAGGGATCAGCTCACATTCTTGACTTACGATGACTTTCATAATTATATGTGTTTAAATTTTGGTCAAGAAAAAGAGGAGGAGATACATGAGCAGTTGAACATGTTTTCTTTCTCATCAAATGATGCCCTCACTACACCAGTTGTTCCTACTCCTGGAATAAAAGGAATTAACTGGCTACGCTCTGATTTTTATGATGCCTTTACTTTGAAAGTTGTTGAAGACATTTATGTAAAAGAAAATAATCAACAATTGCAAGGTAAACATGTTGCTCAAAGATTTTATGAAGATCATGATGCTTTTGACATCATAACTGTAGATGTCGGCAATAATGCTATAGTTGCATTTTCCATTGCCTCGAATGATTCTAGTAGCGATGAAATTTCCACTCTAAACTTAAAGGGATAAATTGACAGCAGAAACAGATTGCAACATTTTCCAGTTCCACTGGACATTGGTAACAATTAAGCACCTCCAATTAGTAACAAGGAGTCTATTAGGTACAGAAGCTGTGGAGAACCGCGCGCACGCCCTGACCTAGCTCTGTAACGTTAAGGGTTTGAGAGTGCCGCCATGGCAGCCCAGAGAGGGGAGCCGCCGCCCCCTCCTTCCCCCGCCTCCTCCTTCAGACGCCTGGTAGAAGCATGCAACAAAAAAATGACCGCCGTAGAAGCCCCGAGCTTTGTCAAGAAGCTGAACGATATTCCAGAGATCGACCTCCCTCCGGATCTCCCTATAAAAGTCGCCTTGTCTCTCTCTGAACGAGGAATCATTGGTCAGTTTACGGGACTCTGGCCCTCAACCAGATCCACTGACAACTGGATTCAGCGAAACTGGAGACCTCTGATAGCAAACAGTGTGACCTGCTACGCGGTTGGGAGAGGATACTTTATATTCGAATTTATCTCCCAGGAGGACAGAGATCTGATTTTCAGAAACGGCCCATACTTCATGGGCACTCAAGGACTTTACCTAAACAGATGGACCCCAAACTTTGACCCTGCTTCAGAAGTCCCCAAGGATGTCTCGGTTTGGGTAAATCTTCCCAACCTGCCAATCCACTGATGGAACCCCTCTTCGCTTCAGGCAATAGACAATGGTCTTGGCCCCTACATCGACCGAGCAGAACCTAGGGACCAGTATTCTTGGGCGAGGATCTGTGTAGGGGGTGAGATGGAGGTAGGCCTACCAGAGGCCATAAAGCTAAAGGTAAGCAACTGGAAGCACTACCAAAAGATGGACTACGAACAACTCCCGTTCAAGTGCAGAGGCTACCACGAATATGGCCATTTCCAAAGAAATTGTCCAAAAAAACCCCCCTCCACTGAAAAAGAAGGGGATGAAGGATGGAAGCAAGCCCGTAAAGGGATATCAAGAGAAAGAGGCCAAAGGAATGACCAGCCAGAACCACAGAAAACCAAATCCACTGAAACTACAGAAAAGGAGAACAACTTCAGAATCTTAGCCAAAGGAATGGAGGACAAAGAGCAAGATCTAACAAAAGAAGTTCAAGAGGGAGAACAAAAAGATCAGAATCCGGTAAACAAAGGGAACACACCAACAGAAGAAGCAGGGACGCAAAATAACTCCCCCCAGAAGTAGGTCGACAGTCAGAATATAGAGGAGGGGGAGATCTCGT
>JZKD02S0027708.1:16220-26567 GCA_000966675.3 Picea glauca | reverse complement strand
GTGGTGGAAAAAATGGAATTAAGGGTGTAACATCCCTCGACCGAACCCAATTGTAAATATAAACAAGCATACTTAAGCTGGTGAGCTGTTTTTGGCATCATTTTGGTAATGCATCACTCAGTGCATAGTGCGCGAAGGTACAGAGTAGTAAAGTATTGTAATGTTCACATTGTCGGGTACGCGCGTAGGAACTAAAGGGCGTGCAACCTTGAGGTCAATGAATACAACGCACAGTAACTAAAGTCGCGTAACCTTGAGGTCAGTGAATACAAAGCGTAGTAACTAAAGACTGCGCAACCTTGAGGTCAGTGAATACAACGCGCAGTAACTAAAGTCGCGTAACCTTGAGGTCAGTGAATACAACGCGCAGTAACTAAAGTGCGCACAATATTCAAGTCAGCGAACCTTTATGTATATAATATGCATTTATAGGCTGGTGAGCCGGTATTATAAGATGGATGCTTATGTTTTGGAATTAGGCTAGAATGCCTAGATGAGAAAGGCCAGTGCGCTTATTTTGTACATGTCTCATGAATAATATAAAATATATCACTGCACATAGACCGACCACTATAAAAGAGAAGGGGGATTGAATTCCACCAGTTAGGGAAAGGGAAAGCCAAAAAGGGAATATTATATTAATATTTCCTTAAGACATAAAGTAAGGATAATTATTTTATCCTAAGTCCCGAAGTCGGGGACAAGTGGCCAAAAGTAACTTCTAGTGTGACAAGTGTCCAGTTGGGGACATGCATACTTATTGTCGAGACTCAACTTAGTTGGGGGAAAAAAATCATTGTTACGAAACTTTTCCAGGGGGAAGACCATAATTTTTGGGGAAATATTTCTTACCTTCATTCTGTAAATCATTCAGCCATGATTCCATGACCATTTTTCCATTTTCCAAGTTCGGTAGCTTCGAACATCCATTTCACTATACTAGAACCCGTATCCATGACTATTCCTGTTCGTGTAGTTGGTTAGCGTGGGAGCGGGATTGAAGAAGCGGGTTGTCAGGCCTGTGAGAGATTGAAGAAGTGGGTTGTCAGACCCGTGAGAGATTGAAGAAGCGGGTTGTCAGACCTGTGAGCAATTCTTTAAGTGAGAGGATTGTTGTGGATCGAATTCCTGAAGGTGCTAAACTACAATTACAGTGCTCAAAGACTTCCTGTCTGGCCTGTTGCTGAAGCCCTGGAAGGGAAGTGGTGTAGACGAGGAACTGTTGAGTAGAGAAGGTGCACACTTCCTTGGGTGGGACATGTACGTGGGGAATGAGGGACTATAAGATGTTGGTTGAGAGAGCTCAATGACAAAATCTTTCCTGTTGTCTATGAGCCATAGCTTGGTTAGGAATCCCTTTACCTGGGTGGAGTTCAGTCCCAACTCAGGGGTGACTCATTGTTGAGAGTGATGAAAAATGTAGTCTAAGGATGGGAGGTTCGTGGAAGGTCTTCACGTAGTCAGTGACGTTCATACCAAAGATAAGTACCAATTATGTATTAAAATGACATGTTACTTTGTTATTTAACGTGTTTGATTATGGGTTATCTACAATTCATGCTTTATAACTGTCTGTGTGTTTATGGATATTTCTGTACATAATGCATTATAGAGGTTGTCATTATTTCATTATGAAATGGTATGTTACTGTATGTATTGTCTGTCATGTTATATGTAAAGCTTTTGCAATAGGGTTGTGTGTGAATGAGCAATTACATGTAGTTCGATTTGAATTTATGCATACGAGTATATGTAAATATTATATAGTATAACTCAGTAGAATACTGGGTATGTACTGTAAGTTCCATAGTGAGGTAACGAGGGTGTACCTGGTGAGTTCCCTATAATGTCTCTGAGTGAGCGGGTTAGCACGCGCACCACGTGGGTAGTGCGTGCGTGTGGGGTCAGGGGACGTTACATTTTGGTATCGGAGCTTCTTGGTTCCAACACTGAGTCTAAATGGGCCAAAAAGGTTCAGTTGAATTGAACATTCACGGGGATTAATCTCGAAATGGATGGTTTACCAAGGTCATAGAGCGTCCATGGTAAATTTTGAGCACCGTGTAGGAAAATGTTAGCATACAAGTGCGCGTGGAGAAATTGTGATGTAGCGCAGAAGGATATAGTGAGTGAACGTGTACACTATATTAAGCTTTTCACGGTATACACACTTAGTAATGGCACATATATTGGGTGCAGTGTTGCAAAACACAAAAGAGTTTTGTGGGTGTGCGCAAGTTTTTGGCGTAACGAAGAATAAATGTATAGTGGATAAAGGTGCGGAGAAACACATAACTGCGACAGAACATTAATTAAAATGAATTCAGAATGGTTTGAGATGAAATAAATACAGTCTAAACTACTAAAGCTGAGAACATCTCATAGATGAATTCAGGGTTTTACTTCCTCCGATTCCAAACAAAATAAAAGTAAAATACAAGCTTTCAAGAATGCATACTAAAAGTAAAAACAGTCTCATAACACCACTAGATTGAATCTGTCATGTATAGTCCTTAAATAGTCATATATCTGAAAATTTACAAAAAGTCTTTCTGCGCAGAGGGCAGATACGTTTGTAGAATTTGAAAATGATCAGATTTCTGCCTAATTCTACAAATAGTATGAGGTTACAAAAAGGGATCGATAAGATTAGGTCTATCACCTCCAGAGTCCCTTACCTTTGTTGCCTTCTGTCCAAAAGTTGCTGAAATGTACTTAAGTCTATGAGAGGACTCATTTCAGCTTAGCTATTTCCTCCTGTAAAGTATTAAGCCAGACAAGCTGATTATCTCCAAAAATTTCAGCCGCTTTAGTTATGACTTCCTTTTTCGGTCGCTTGCTCCGTTTATTCTTAACAGCTCCACTGTTGATGACTAGATCCCTCATGATAGGATTTAGCCTGACTTGCGACTTAGAGTCTACGACAGGTTCTGTGAGAAAGTTAGTCGCTAGGATGCACACGACTACCCTTTCCTTTTTATTCGCAGGAAAGTCTTTCATGTTGCTGGAGTAACCCGTCTCGTTGGATATAGCTTTATCCATGAGCCCAATTCTTGCAGACACAGAAATTTTACTACAGAAATAAGAAAGCAGAGAAAAATTGGAAGACTATTCCATTTATGGATAAGATGATGCTTCCAAACTCGGGAATTGGTAATTATAGAGTTCCAATGATGAATCCCTGACAGATTTGCTCACAAGTGCCGTGGGATGCCATGCACAATTAATCCCCTTTAAATGATTAAGCCATGTGAGTTCGTTATGGCGACGTTCGCTGGACTTCATGAAGCTGTGAAGTACCGAACAAGTGAAATAGGGTGATATGACTAACCATCTTCCACCCCACGAATGGTGGATTTGACTTAACGAAACAAGTGATGTCAGGATTTTGGTGATGATGTAGTTCATGCTAAAATTCGTGAAATTGAGTTCTATCTAAAAGTTGTCGTGGTGATAACACCTGGAACTCAGACGAAATAATTCTGAGGTGTAGATTGAACCAAGATGGTTCGCATTCTTCTAGAATTGTGGATTTAGTTAGTCTGATAAGCTTTGATGGCTACACTTTTTGCAGAATTGAAAACAACTAGATCAGTCCATTTCAGTACATAATCCATAAGAATGGAAGAGGCACAGGGAGATTTTAGCCAGCAAAGCGAGAGCAGAGGGATGAATGTTCATTTGGACATTGAAGGAAAAAAATCTAATGGGCATGGAGAGGAAAGAGATGAAAACTTGAATATGGTAGAGACCATTAAAAATTTGCAAAAGGATGTCCAAATCCATAAAGCGGATAATGAAAAAACTCATGAAATCCATGGAACAACAAGATGACTTCAACATGAAGTTATTGAAGGGATTGAACATAATAGAAAAGAAATTGGACAAGGAGGGTGGCATAAGAAAATTTGGGAATCATGGACATTCGGATGAGAAAATAAGTACAAAAAATGTTAGCAGACAACACCACTCCCAGAGGCATTCCAATAAAAGAGCAGGTAGCAGTACAAGTCCATCTCCTGTCAAACAACATAAGAAGTCTGGGAGGGATGAGCTACAAGGAGAAATGAACAAAATCAAACCTCCTACATTTGACGGTGAACAAAAAAAGGATGAAGATGCATAAACATGGTTGCTGGGCATGAGGAAGTATTTTCAATTGCATAACTATTCTTCTCATGCAGAAGGCATAATTTCCATCTATCAACTCAAAGGAAAAGCATCCATGTGGTGCGATCAACTCGTGCAGGTGCAACACCTTAAAGAGAAAAGTGCTGGAAGGAATTTAATAAGTATTTTGAGAAGAAACACCTGACCAAGAGATATTATGACAAGAAAATGAAAGAGTTCTTTGAACTCAAACTTGGAAGTATGACCATAGATGAATATGAAAGAAGATTTCTAGAATTGCTTAAGTATGTCTCTTTCATCAAAGATGAGACAATTAAAATTCAAAGGTATTTGAGTGGACTACCAACATTTATCAGTGAAAAAATACAGTATGATGATCCTAAGACTTTGGAAGAGACCCTTAGGAGAGATAAATGCCTATATGATCAGTAAAAAACAAGGCCAACTTTCCAAAAGGCTTGGGAAGACAAAAATAAATTCAAGGTGGATCAGAGGAAGAAGGGGTATAAGCCACCATTATTTAGAAATAATCCACAAAGAGAAATGAATGCTTAGAGAACCCAGAACGATTGACACAAGAAGTCAAAGGCCATGGAAGCTACCCATGCAATGTTGGGGTTGTAAAGGAGATCATAGGTTTAGAAATTGTCCTCACAGAGGTGAAACATGAAGAACTGTTCACAATGTATAGCAAGCTGAAACAGTGAGGGACATGGGCAGAAATGTGCCAAGGATCTATGCAGCCCTGGATAACAAGAAAGTAGAGTATCAGTCACACATGATTGAAGTGGAAGGTATGATTAACAACCGCACCATTACTATTTTAATTGATTCAGGAGCTAGTCATAGTTATATAGATCCTAATATGGTAGAAAGTTTGCAATTGCCAAGAAGCAAACATGAGAAATCTTGGTTAGTACAATTGGCTATAGGAGCCAAAAGAAAAGTAAATGAGATGGTTAAGTCATGTCTTATGAGCATGAATAGGCTAAACACCCAAGCATATTTGAATATCTTACCTTTAGGTTCTTATGACTATCTAATTGGGATGGATTGGTTGGACCAACATCATACTCTTCTAGACTGTCGTAATAAAGCATTCACTTGCTTGGATGAAGAAGGGAACCAAAGGAAAGTGCAAGGAATTCCCAGAGCAGTAACCATTAGAGAAATTTCAGCATTGCAGCTGAAGACATGTTATAGAAGAGGATGTCAAATATTTGCAGCTCATATGGAGGAGACACCTAAAGACAAGATGCCAAATTTGGAGGATTATGCAGTCCTGAAAGAGTTTGAAGATGTATTCAAGGAAGTTCCAGGATTACCCCCAAAGAGAGACATTGATTTTTCTATAAATATGACACTGGGAGCAACTCCAATGTCAAAGACACCTTACAGAATGAGTACACCATAATTGAAGGAGTTGCAAATGCAGCTTGAAGAACTTATGAAAAAGGGATATATACGCCCAAGTGTATCACCTTGGGGTGCACCAGTCTTATTTGTGAAAAAGAAAGATGGAACATTAAGATTGTGCATTGATTTCAGACATTTGAATAAAGTGACTATTAAGAACAAGTACCCTCTGCCTAGGATTGATGATCTTTTTGATCAGTTGAAGGATGCAAAGATCTTTGCAAAAATAGATATCATATCAGGATACCACCAAGTAAGAATTAAAGAGGAAGATATCAATAAGACCACCTTCAGGACAAGGTATGGTCATTATGAGTTCACAGTGTTGCATTTGGGTTGTCAAATGCACCAACTGTTTTCATGTGCTTAATGAATGGTGTTTTCCAAGAATATTTGGATAAGTTTGTCAATGTCTTTTTGGATGACATACTTATATATTCTAAGTCAGAAGAAGAGCATGAACGTCATTTGAGGATGGTGTTGCAAGTATTAAGGGAGCATCAATTGTATGCCAAATTGAGCAAGTGCTCATTTTATCAGGAACAAATTCATTATTTGGGGCATATCATTTCCAAGGAAGGGATAGTCGTGGACCCTGAAAATATTGAAGCCATTAGGGAATGGTCAACACCAAGGAATGTGAATGAGGTCAGATCATTCGTAGGCCTTGCATGCTATTACATGAGATTCATTAGAGAATTCTTAAAGATAGCACACCCAATTACTTTTTTTGCAAAGAAAATGTGTGAAGTTTCAGTGGACATTGGATTGTGAAAAGAGTTTCCAACACTTGAAACAATTATTGACAAGTGCTCCAATTTTAAGGATTGCAGATCCAAACCAAGACTTTATCGTATGCACAAATGCATGTAAGGAAGGAATTGGAGGAGTCCTCAGTCAAAATGGATTTGTGATATGTTATGAATCCATGAAGTTAAAGGAACATTAAAGAAACTATGCCACACATGATTTGGAGTTGGCAGCCATAGTGCATGTCTTGAGGAAATGGAGACAATACCTCATGGGAAGAAAGTTCGAGTGAAGAAAAGACCACAATGGTCTGAAATATTTATTTGATCAGCCAAATCTAAATGCTAGGCAAAGAAGGTGGTTGGAGTTTCTAAGCAAATATGACTTTGATATAAAACATATCAAAGGAAAGGAGAATAAAGTGTCTGATGCACTCAGCAGGAGGGTGCATGAAATACATTCTACAACCATTAGCATGTATCAAACTAATATTAAAAGAAAAATTTGGGAAGCTGTGAATGCAGACTTGCATTACAGAGAATTGGTAGCAAAGCTACAACAAGGTGAGATACCACAAAAATTGGATAGTTACAAGTTGGGAGTAGATGGAATACTGTTGCACAAGAATAGGATTTTTGTACCAAATGTCCAGAACTTGAAATGTATGATTTTGCATGAGATGCATAATGTCCCTAATGCAGGGCACCCCGGACATCAGAAAATCGTAGCAGCGGTCAAAAGCCAATACTTTTGGCCAGGTATGAAGAAAAAAATTGTTGAATACATTGCTATATGTATGGAGTGCAAGAAAGTTAAAGCTAAGCACAGGCACCCGACAAGGTTGCTGCAACCCTTAACCATTCCTAAATGGAAGTGGGAAGTAGTAACAATGGATTTTATTATGGGATTACCCAGAACAAGCAAACTACATGATTCAATCATGGTAGTGGTGGACAAGCTTACAAAAGCTTCCCATTTCATTCCATTGAAAATTACTCATAACGCAACCGATGTTGCTGAGATTTTCATAAAATAAGTGGCACGCTTGCACAGAATTCCTAAAACAATTGTGTCAGATAGAGACCTGAAATTCACCTCGAATTTCTGGAAGGGGTTGTTCAAAGGATTCAAAACGAATATGAACTTTAGTACAACTTATCATATTGATTCTGATGGACAGACAAAGAGGGTGAATAGAGTGATAGAGGACATACTGAGAATGTATGTGATGGACAAACCATCGAAATGGGAAGACTACCTACACTTGGTAGAATTCGCTTACAACAATGGGTATCAGACATCATTGAAGATGAGCCCATTTGAAGCACTTTACGGAAGAAAGTGCAATAATCCAGTAAGCTGGGATAATCCAGGTGATAGAACAATAGTTGGGCCAGAGTTGCTCAGGGAGATGGAGAATTAAATGATAAAAATTAAGCAGAATTTGAAAGCTGCCCAAGATAGGCAGAAAAGTTATGCTGATAAAAATAGAATCCACAGAGAATTCAAAGTGGGTGATCTTGTTTTCCTAAAAGTAAAATCTAATAGGAGTTCCATGAAACTGGGAAGCTGCGCCAAGTTGGCAGCCAGATTTTGTGGACCATTTGAAATCCTAGAGAGGATTGGTCTAGTTGCTTATATGATTGCATTGCCTGTATCTATGTCTGTTCATAATGTATTCCATGTATCATTGTTAAAGAAATATATACCTGATGCTAATCATGTTATTTATTGGAATATGATTCACGTGGAGCAAGAAGGTGCTTTCAAAGTGCAACCAGTGTGCATTCTGGACTGGAAAACCAAACAGCTCTGGAATCGAGCCATAGGGCTTGTAAAGGTCCAATGGACCTGGTACGGTCCTGAGGACGCTACTTGGGAACATGAGGATGCGATGCGCGTAGAATATCGACATCTGTTTGAGAATTCTTAGTATTTTGTTGTATAAGTGTACATGATGCATTGAGGACAATGCATAAATAAGGGGAGGGGATTGTAACATCATTCGGCCGAACCCAATTGTAAATATAAACAAGCATGCTTAAGCTGGTGAGCTATTTTTGGCATCATTTTTGTAATGCATCTATCAGGGCATAGTGAGCGAAGGTACTGCGCAGTAAAGTATTGTAATGTTCACATTGCGGGGTACGCACACAGTAACTAAAGAGCGCGCAACCTTGAGGTCAGTGAATAAAACACACAATAACTAAAGAGAGAACAACCTTGAGGTCAGTGAATACAACGTGCAGTAACTAAAGTGCGCACAGTATTCAGGTCAACGAACCTTTATGTATATAATATGCATTTATAGGCTGGTGAGCCGGTATTATAAGCTGGATGCTTATGTTTTGGAATTAGGCTAGAACGCCTAGATGAGAAAGGCCAGTGCGCCTATTTTGTACATGTCTCATGATTAATATAAAATATATCGCTGCGCACAAACCAACCACGATAAAAGAGGAGGGGGACTGAATTCCACCGGTTAGGGAAAGGGAAAGAGAAAAAGGGAATATTATATTAATATTTCCTTAAGACATAAAGTAAGGATAATTATATTATCCTAAGTCCTGAAGTCGGGGACAAGTGGCCAAAAGTAACTTCCAGCATGACAAGTGTCCAGTTGGGGACATGCATACTTATTGTCGGGACTCAACTTAGTTGGGGGGAAGAAAATCATTGTTACGAGACTTTTCCAGGGGGTAGACCATCATTTTTGGGGAAAGATTGCTTACCTTCATTCTGTAAATCATTCAGCCATGATTCCATGACCATTTTTCCATTTTCCAAGTCCGGTAGCTTCGAACATCCATTTCACTACTAGAACTCGTATCCATGACTATTCCTATTTGTGTAGCTGGTTAGCGTGGGAGCGGGATTGAAGAAGTGGGTTGTCAGGCCCGTGAGAGATTGAAGAAGCGAGTTGGCAGGCTTGTGAGCAATTCTCTAAGTGAGAGGATTGATGTGGATCGACTTCTTGAAGGTGCTAAACTACAATTATGGTGCCAGGAGACTTCCGGTCCGGCCTGTTGTTGAAGCCCTGGAAGGGAAGTGGTGTAGCTGAGGGACTGTTGAGTAGAGAAGGTGCACACTTCCTTGGGTGGGACAGGTACATGGGGAATGAGAGACTATAATTTGTTGGTTGAGAGAGCACCGTGACAAAATATTTTCTGTTTTCCATGAGCCATAGCCTGGTTAGGAATCCCTTTACCCGGGTGGAGTTCAGTCCCAGCTTGGGGGTGACTCACTGTTGAGAGTGATGAATAGTGTAGTCTAAGGCTGGGAGGTTCGTGGAAGGTCTGGACGCAGTCGATGATGTTCATACCAAAGATAAGTACCAATTGTGTATTAAAATGACATGTTACTTTGTTATATAATGTGTTTGATTATGGGTTATCTACAATTCATGCTTTATAACTGTCTGTGTGTTTATGGATATTTCTATACATAATGCATTATAGAGGTCGTCGTTATTTCGTTATGAAATGGTATGTTACCGTATGTATTGTCTGTCATGTTATATGTAAAGATTTTGCAAGAGGGCTGTGTGTGAATGAACAATTAGATACAGTTCGATTTGAATTTATGCATACAAGTATATGTAAATATTATATAGTATAACTCAGTAGAATAATGGGTATGTACTATAAGTTCCGCAGTGATGTAATGAGGGTGTTACCTGGTGAGTGTTACACATTATTTTCGTCATCCCTATGTCTGTTAATGATGTAAACCTATCTTTTGCCTTCAGGGGGGTCAGTGGCTTGAGTTCCTGAAGAGAGAAGGGAGAAGAACTTTTCCTGAGAAAATAAGTTGCATTTTCCCTTGTAAAAACCCTGTAAAAAAGGAAGTTCGCAGGTTGCTATATAGATAGGGTGCGAGAATGCCTGATTCTCGTAGGTTGCACCATAGATAGGGTGCGATATGTTCACAAGTTGCTCTATAGGCAGGGTGTGAGAATGCCTACACATGGGAAAAACAAGCATTTTCTCGAATCTTCTAGAAGGAGAAACTTCTATGGTGAGGTGGCATCCGAATGGTTTGGATCTTACT
>JZKD02S0027707.1:358648-376380 GCA_000966675.3 Picea glauca | reverse complement strand
AACATCCCATTAACTACCTTAAAGTACCAAATAAAGTTTTCATAAAACCTTAATTAAATTTAACACTTCAATTAAAATCAACACTTTTCATAATTTAGATAAAATATACAATATCACATATCACATTTTTTAATCTCCTCAAACTAAAAAAATAAGCCATGTCATTAACTAAGCCATGATTCTTTTTATAATCACCTCAAAGTTTTGAATTCCTTTCACATTATCGATGAGCTTACTAAATGGATTTTTATATTTTTAAGTTTAGAGTCGAGCGCATAGCTTTCTTACTTAATTTTCATGAAAAAGTATTCCTTACTTATTAAATAGATTTTTAAAATTTAAAATTTAGAACTGTGTAAATAGTTTTTATTTGTTTTTGTTTTAAGTTAAAAAAAACAAACACTCAGCTTAAATTAATCCATTTCATGATTTTTCAATGTGATGTCTGATGCATCTCCTTCTTGTCTTCTGTTTAAAAGGAAAGTAACATCATCTTCTACCAAGCTGTTTAACCTAATGTGGTCAAAGTAATGCATACAACTCAAGACTATTTCCGGATCTCGTCAAAGACTCTCAAACTATGTACCACAATACCTGAAACAAGAGCTATTCAAAGTAATGTACATAACTCAACACTGTTTCCGGATGTGGTCAAAGTATGTACTTGAAACAAGAGCTATTCAAGGAAAGAACTTTTTGAGAACTTAAATTATGAATTATTTAGGAAACATATCCTATTAATCCATGGTGCATAGTGACAGATAACTAACTCTTTTGACTGTTTTTTAACGATGTAAATCAAATCAAATACTTTACTTCTACACCCCTTTTATCTTTTGACATGATTATAGGTACATAAATGTAATCTATTTTCAAGGATAATCTGAAGTATAATTGTATTTTAGATATCCAAACAATCAAGTTTACTTTTACAAACAAGTCCAGTGTTTCGAATCACTGCATATTTTAACTTTAAAATAGCACCCTTGTATTTAGAAATTTTGGAAATCTAAATTCATCAACCTCAGAAATAACCCTGGGATTTATAAGTTTTATGAATCTAAATTCATCAACATCAGGAATAAACTTGTAGAGTTTTAATGATAATTGAAATTTAAAATTCAATGCTGTTCTTATACTTTCAAACATCACCCGCCTTAGATGTAGGAATCTTGGAGGTCTAAGCTTACTAACATTAGAGGTCTAAGCCTTAGATTCCCAAGTAGTATTCTTGGGAATCAAAATTTATTAACATTATAAGTAAAGCAGCATCATTTTAATACATTTAAAATCAACGATAACATTATAAGTAGAGCAGCATCATTTTAATGATCTTTATCATTTAAAATCAACGATAGTTGGGAACGTTTGCCAAATTTTTTTACAGTCATGAGTTGGTTTGACCGAAGAGGTGTGCATGAATTACGATTAATAATCTTGGTGCCACCAGCTTTATGAGCAACACTTAAACCCTGCTGGTAACCACATGGTAAATAATATTTTAGTTATTATGGACCATTCTCACACAATTTACACGCCTCATTTAAATTATGAAGCATGGCACACCTTCCAAGATTGTGTGCCTTGACTCTTGTTTTGTTTCCTGCTTATTTTTTTTTATATGCAAAGGCACTAACTTGTTATACAGTAAATGATTATTTATTTATTCTGCTAATTTTTAACATGCAAAGGCACTAACTTCCTAGACTCTAAATGATTGTTTATTTATTGGACCATGTATCACATTGTCAATTCATTTTTGTTTTCTGGTCATTTTAAATACGTAGAGGCACTAACTTCTTATAAAATAAATGATGATCTATTTATTTTGATAGTTTTTAATATGCAGAGGTACTAACTTCTTATATGGAAAATGATTATTTATTTATTGAACCATGTACCACATTTTCTATTCATTTGAACAGGATTGATAAGTGCATTTGTGAAGGGAAAGACAGGATATATAGAGTCAATTGGGAAGGGAAATACGGGTTATATATACTGTTTGCCCCTTATCTCACTCAAAACATGAAATGGATTCCCAGAAAAAACACACAGAAACTCCAAATCAACCAAAATGTTATGTTGAATAGTGACTTTTGGAATACTATGAATGGTTTTGAATGTTTACTTAATTCATTTATTTTTACATTTGCTATCTGTGCTTTCCATTATAAATTAGGAAGTATATTAATAGATTATGGAAATATCTTTTAATTAAAAGAGAAACATTAAGTTTTTAGCCGTAAGAATAAGAATAATCAGGAAAATAGCAGCGAAGCAGTTAGTCCCTGTCTAATTAATGTTTACGGAAATATCTTTTAAGCGATTAAAAGAGAAACATTAAATTTTTAGCTGTAAGAATAAGAATAATCAAGCAGCTAGTCCCGGCCTAGTTAATGTTTACGGCATATTTCATTAAAATAATGTGAGAACCATATATGCAAACCACCAATCCCACTGATGGTGCTATTGCATTTCACTGATGGGAAAGAAACCAAAGAAATCCCAGGACTTCGGCCAAGAATATAAGAGGTATAATATTGAAGGAAATATATAGAGAAGCGTGTAAGGATGAAAATGGGAATTGGGTGGGTACCTGTGGGACGTGCTTCCGAACGGGGGGCTTCATAACGGTGGGCCGGATCACAAGAGTACCACTTCCTGTATTGATCATCGAAGTCCATCTCCATCAGGTGACCGATCACAGATGTCATGAGCATGATGCATGGTTAGTTGCCTATAGTGTAGTTGAAATCGAATATTNAACATCCCATTAACTACCTTAAAGTACCAAATAAAGTTTTCATAAAACCTTAATTAAATTTAACACTTCAATTAAAATCAACACTTTTCATAATTTAGATAAAATATACAATATCACATATCACATTTTTTAATCTCCTCAAACTAAAAAAATAAGCCATGTCATTAACTAAGCCATGATTCTTTTTATAATCACCTCAAAGTTTTGAATTCCTTTCACATTATCGATGAGCTTACTAAATGGATTTTTATATTTTTAAGTTTAGAGTCGAGCGCATAGCTTTCTTACTTAATTTTCATGAAAAAGTATTCCTTACTTATTAAATAGATTTTTAAAATTTAAAATTTAGAACTGTGTAAATAGTTTTTATTTGTTTTTGTTTTAAGTTAAAAAAAACAAACACTCAGCTTAAATTAATCCATTTCATGATTTTTCAATGTGATGTCTGATGCATCTCCTTCTTGTCTTCTGTTTAAAAGGAAAGTAACATCATCTTCTACCAAGCTGTTTAACCTAATGTGGTCAAAGTAATGCATACAACTCAAGACTATTTCCGGATCTCGTCAAAGACTCTCAAACTATGTACCACAATACCTGAAACAAGAGCTATTCAAAGTAATGTACATAACTCAACACTGTTTCCGGATGTGGTCAAAGTATGTACTTGAAACAAGAGCTATTCAAGGAAAGAACTTTTTGAGAACTTAAATTATGAATTATTTAGGAAACATATCCTATTAATCCATGGTGCATAGTGACAGATAACTAACTCTTTTGACTGTTTTTTAACGATGTAAATCAAATCAAATACTTTACTTCTACACCCCTTTTATCTTTTGACATGATTATAGGTACATAAATGTAATCTATTTTCAAGGATAATCTGAAGTATAATTGTATTTTAGATATCCAAACAATCAAGTTTACTTTTACAAACAAGTCCAGTGTTTCGAATCACTGCATATTTTAACTTTAAAATAGCACCCTTGTATTTAGAAATTTTGGAAATCTAAATTCATCAACCTCAGAAATAACCCTGGGATTTATAAGTTTTATGAATCTAAATTCATCAACATCAGGAATAAACTTGTAGAGTTTTAATGATAATTGAAATTTAAAATTCAATGCTGTTCTTATACTTTCAAACATCACCCGCCTTAGATGTAGGAATCTTGGAGGTCTAAGCTTACTAACATTAGAGGTCTAAGCCTTAGATTCCCAAGTAGTATTCTTGGGAATCAAAATTTATTAACATTATAAGTAAAGCAGCATCATTTTAATACATTTAAAATCAACGATAACATTATAAGTAGAGCAGCATCATTTTAATGATCTTTATCATTTAAAATCAACGATAGTTGGGAACGTTTGCCAAATTTTTTTACAGTCATGAGTTGGTTTGACCGAAGAGGTGTGCATGAATTACGATTAATAATCTTGGTGCCACCAGCTTTATGAGCAACACTTAAACCCTGCTGGTAACCACATGGTAAATAATATTTTAGTTATTATGGACCATTCTCACACAATTTACACGCCTCATTTAAATTATGAAGCATGGCACACCTTCCAAGATTGTGTGCCTTGACTCTTGTTTTGTTTCCTGCTTATTTTTTTTTATCTGCAAAGGCACTAACTTGTTATACAGTAAATGATTATTTATTTATTCTGCTAATTTTTAACATGCAAAGGCAATAACTTCCTAGACTGTAAATGATTGTTTATTTATTGGACCATGTATCACATTGTCAATTCATTTTTGTTTTCTGGTCATTTTAAATACGTAGAGGCACTAACTTCTAATAGAATAAATGATGATCTATTTATTCTGATAGTTTTTAATATGCAGAGGCACTAACTTCTTATATGGAAAACGATTATTTATTTATTGAACCATGTACCACATTTTCTATTCATTTGAACAGGATTGATAAGTGCATTTGTGAAGGGAAACACAGGATATATAGAGTCAATTGGGAAGGGAAATACGGGTTATATATACTGTTTGCCCCTTATCTCACTCAAAACATGAAATGGATTCCCAGAAAAAACATACAAAAACACCAAATCAACCAAAATGTTATGTTGAATAGTGACTTTTGGAATACTATGAATGGTTTTGAATGTTTACTTAATTCATTTATTTTTACATTTCCTATCTGTGCTTTCCATTATAAATTAGGAAGTATATTAATAGATTATGGAAATATCTTTTAAGTGATTAAAAGAGAAACATTAAATTTTTAGCTGTAAGAATAAGAATAATCAGGGAAATAGCAGTGAAGCAGCTAGTCCCTGCCTAGTTAATATTTAAATAAATATTTTTTAAGTGATTAAAAGAGAAACATTAAATTTTTAGCTGTAAGAATAAGAATAATCAAGAAAATAGCAGCGAAGCTGCTAGTCCCGACCTAGTTAATGTTTACGGCATATTTCGTTAAAAATAATGTGAGAACCATATATGCAAACCACCAATCCCACTGATGGTGCTATTGCATTTCACTTGTGGGAAAGAAACCAAAGAAATCCCCGGACTTCGGCCAAGAATATAAGAGGTATAATATTGAAGGAAATATATAGAGAAGCGTGTAAGGATGAAAATGGGAATTGGGTGGGTACCTGTGGGACGTGCTTCCGAACGGGGGGCTTCATAACGGTGGGCCGGATCACAAGAGTACCACTTCCTGTATTGATCATCGAAGTCCATCTCCATCAGGTGAGTCATGAGCATGATGCATGGTTAGTTGCCTATAGTGTAGTTGAAATCGAATATTTTGTTGTAGAGGGAACGGGGAACGACCCGCCCTCGCTCTGCAATTGTTGTGGGACTTATCACTCTCCATGTACTTCTTGCGGGAACGACCCTCCCTCGCTCTGCAATTGTTGTGGGACTCATCACTCTCCATGTACTTCTTGCGGGAACGACCCTCCCTCGTGACCCTCCCTCGCTCTGCAATTGTTGTGGGACTCATCACTCTCCATGTGCTCTCTTGCGGAAGCACATGGAGATGTTCCATGTATGGTTGTAATTCAGACGTGTGTAACCATGTAGTTATTCTAGCGTTTATCTTTGTACACTTGTTTTGTTGGGATTTGGTGACAACGAATTCTTTCAATGATGGATTTGGATCCTATTATTCTGCTTTGGTTATAACCAAATAGACCAAGTTAGAATATGGATAGTGATTGCATTTAATAATCAGTTTCTTGTGTGTGTTGTCACTCGGAACTCAATTTGGGTTGCAACAAATCAATCCAGAGGCAACCTCGAACCACTTTGGATTGGAAGCTGCCCCCTCCCAACCCGAGAGGGATCTCTCGAACAATGTCACAACATGATCTTCGGTAAGCGTGAAATGGTGGGCAGATTTATGGGTAAATGATAATTTCGGATTTTTGAAGTTTGGGGGTTGGACCAGGGAAAAGTCCATTGGGCATGGAGTCAAGTGAAAACCAAAGAAAGGAGACAATAGCAGTGATCGTATAAACTTGCGGAAAGTGAGGAAAAGTAAGACTATCTTTCAACAATTGATAATCATGATGCGGTAGCAGAAAAAGAAAAGGAAAGGCCATCACAATGAAAGCATCAATTAAGGAGGAATTTTCACTATGATAATCTTTAGAGGAAAACAAACTAACGCTGATAACTAGATGCAGAGCGCTTATCTGGAATGAATTCTGACCAGTCACCATAGAACGCAACACATAATATCAACTGTGGGTAAAGAGCATATAAAATGAATTCCAAACAAATTTAACACAGCTGAAATAAAGAAGAGATAAACAATATGATAATGACAAAGTGAGAACTTGCAAATCTGATGTAATCTCCATAATCCGAATAATCAGACCTATGCTTGGTGGACATAGGCCAATGTTTTGGGTGAGCTACGTGAAATCCCTGTGTCTATTATCTGTGTGAGATTGTTAATTATCATTGTGAATTTTGTTTTCCCCATTTGCAATTCTAACAAGTGGTATCAGAGCTCGTTGGAAGAGCTTCAAATTCTCGAAGGAGCACTAGAAGTGAAATCTGTGTGAGGTGTGTTGATTTCTACATAGTTGTAGGTCCCACTACTCACACTTTATGCATGTTTGAAAACCTGAAATTTCTGCAATCCAACTCTGAATGGTGAGGTGCGGACTTGCCACACTCCAAGTGAATCTTGAGGTGTGGATTGGCCGCACTCCAATGGTAGCTGGTAATGCGGAAATGCTCATGATTTTCTTCTTGAAAATTTTAAGGTATGGTTCTTTGAAAAAGTAAAGGTGGAGGAGTTAATTAAAGTAAAAAGTATTTTTTTAATTAAAGAGTCACTTGGGTGGATAAGTTAAAAAGGGGAATGCTTATGGAGTAAAACTTTTATTTATAAAAGTTTTTATTAAACCTTTTTATATATTATTAAAAAGTTTTATGGAAAATATATAATTTTTCATTATTATAAATCTTTTGTGGTTAATCTTTAACCTTATTTATTAAATATCCACATTTAACCTTATTTATTATTCCTCCACATTTAAAAGGATTTTATAAGCAGTGGACATTAGGAGATTTTTGTGCTAATGGCTAAGATGCAGAGTTCGAAGTTTGAAGTTGAAAAGTTCAGCGGTAAAAACAACTTTGAGCTTTGGAAGCTCAAGATGTGGGATTACCGGTGCAACAAGGGTTGCAAAAAACATTGGCATGCAAGTTAAAGAAACCAACAACCATGACAGAATGAGAATCAGAATATTTGGATGCGAAATATTTTAGTACTATTCGTTTATGTCTGGTAGATGAGGTTCTGTTTAATATCGTAGAAGAGGATACAACATTAGGCTTATGGAGCAAGTTGGAAAGTCTATATATGGCGAAGTCCTTGACGAGAAGAATCTAGTTGAAGAGACAGTTGTACAATTTGCGAATGAAAGAAGGTACAAAAGTTGTTGACCATTTAAATACCTTCAATACCCTTATAGTTCAATTGACTAGTATGGAAGTTAAATTTGAAGATGAGGATAAGGCTATTACACTATTGTATTCGTTTCTTGAGTCTTGGGATAATCTAGTCATCTCTATTAGCTTTAGCTCAACAGATGTTTTAGATTATGACTTTGTTGTGGGAGCTTTGTTGGCTGAGGAGATGAGGAGAAAATCTAGTAAATAAACCTCAACTTTAGAGCTGATGTTGGTCAGAGGTCGAACTAAAGAGAAGAATGAGAGAAGTTTTTCTCAATCTAAGTCAAGACACAGAAAGGGTAAAAAAAAATGTTGGTATTGTGGCAAAACATGACATCTCAAGAAAGATTGTTGGAAGAGAAAGGAATCTTAGGAAAACTCTACGAAGGAAGCAAATTTGGTTGTAACAAATTCAGGTATGATTGATCAAGTTTTATCTATTTCTAGTAATTTACAACATCAAGAAAAATGGCAGTTAGATTCAGGTGCCTCCCACCACATGTGCTCACATAGAAATTGGTTCATTTCTTACCAATCTGTTGATGAGGGTGTAGTGTTTATGGGAAATAGTATTCCCTGTAAAACTGTTGGGGTTGGCAGTATTAGATTCAGGACGTTCGATGGTATTGTTAGGGAATTAATGGATGTCGAATATGTACCTAAGATTAAATCAAATTTGATTTCATTGGGAGTGTTGGATTCTTGTGGATATAAGTATATAGATCAAGGAGGAGCACTCACAGTGTCGAAAGGTAATTTAGTAGTGATGAAGGCAACAAAGGTTGATAACCTTTATAAGCTGGAAGGAAGTACTGAAGTAGCATTTGAAGTGACAGATGTATCTTCTTGTGTATGGTAGAAGCATCATGTTCATAAGAGAAAGAAAGAATTGCAGGTACTGGTAAGTGGTAAATCATTTCCAGACTTAAAATCTTTGTTTCTGAATTCTTGCTTGTTTTATATCTCTGCAAGTTATGATGGTGGTATAAAGGGATGTTGTGTGTGGGATCCTACTTCTCACAAGGTCATCATTGACAATGATATAGTATGTATGGAACAACCAAAAGAGCGGATTCAAGATCACAACGGTAAAAAATTTTTCATGCTAGATAATTCATTGTATGGCTTATTAGTAACTAGACAAATATACAAGAGGTTTGAATCCTTCATAGTGAGTCACAATTTTTCAAAGGGTAGGAATGACTATACAGTTTATAGTACATTCAAGGTCATAATGTCATTTGTTGATGACATGCTCGAAGCAAGCCGAAGCATGGATAAAATCAGTAAGAAAACGACTTAGGTGGACAGGACAATTCAGGTGAGGGATCAAGGAGAAGCAAAAAGAATTATGGGCATGGAAGTACACAGAGATGATAATGGTAAGCTGTGGTTGGAGTTCAATATGAACATTGTAAAACCAGTTTTTATCTCTCTCGCTTTCCATTATAAGTTTTCTTCAAGCATAGAGCTTGTCTATAAAGAAGAAAAGGTTATGTCTTTTGTAAGTTCAGTAGGAGGTCTATTGTATGTGATGAAATGATTAAGACCAGATGTTTCACATGCTAATGATGTTGTCAGATACGTGATAGATTCAGGTTTTGTAGTGAAATGGGTGCTTCAGCGCTTGAGAAGCACAAATGCCACCTATAATGGTTACACTGAGATGGTTTGTGATAATTGTAATGTATATTGTAATACATGTGTCTTGGATAGAAGGAGACCTATCACTAAATATGTCGGTATAATCACTTTCATTCGATTGAATTCTATATTTGTCTCTATTTCTAATTTTGCAGGTCATCATGGCATTCTGTAAGTTTTCGTTGTTTTGGTTAGTTGTTATTCTCTGTCTGGTGTCTGTCATCAAATCCAATGGAATCGGACTTGAGAGATCATATTTTGAAGAGAAAGAAGAGGATGAAAATGATCAGTTCATATTTAAATTTAAATCGTGAATTTTCTAGACTTTTGAATTAGGTAACCACCCTCATAATGCCTAGGAGCTTTGTGAGAATAGGTCATCCCATATGCCTTGTTAGATTAGCCAGAAGCCCTGGAAGGAGCCCGTCCCAGGAGGATTGGTCCGAATAGCCTGAAGCCCAAGAGCATTGTGAGAATAGGTCCTCCTAGAAGCAAGTGAGTAAGTTACCTTTGACGGGGAGGGGATGCCCAGTGAGGAGTTACCTTTGACGGGGAGAGGAAGAGGCACGGAGCGAAGTGACGACCTAAAGATAGAAAATCTTAAGTACCCATCTTGCATAGGTCACCTTTAGGTAAATACCAATTTACCTTTTTGCTTTCAAATTAACAACCTTTAAATCATGAATTTTCTCCCAGTTTTTGAATAAAACAATCTTTGTTAGTGATTTCTTTTCTGAAAATTAATTTACAAATAATGATTTTCATTAATAATAGTGTTCTTAAATAACAATTCACTTCTCTATTTTTAATTTAACAATCTTTAAATAATGTAATTTCTCCCCATTTCAAAACGACATTTTTCTTCTTAATAATAATTTTTGGTTCTCACCTTTTAATTACCAATAATAACTTACATTAAATAAACGATCTTAATAATAATTTGCTTCTCTACCTTTAATTTAAGGATCCTTAAATAATAAATTTTCTCCTAGTTTGAAATAAAGCATTCTTTAATAATAGTAATTTTTGTTTCTGAAAATATCCAGTACAAGCTAGGATTCCTTGCCTGACTATAAAAGAGTTAAGTTTTATTTTCTTGCCTGACTATAAAAGAGTTAAGTTTTATATTCCTTGCATGCATATATAAGAGTTAAGTTTTATATTCCTTGCATGCATATATAATCTTCAACAGAATTAAAAACAGAAATTAGATTATGCAAGGTATTTCCACCCACCATGAGTAGGAGACATCTTCCAATCTTGTGCATTTTCCATGCAGAGACTGGAGTCATAAAGGCCTAAACGAAAGGAGGCCCAATTCCATCAGAGTTTATGATATTTCCTTAAAATTCAATATCACATTGTTGTTTTAGGGATGCAGAATTACTAGATGGAATTCCTGGCAAATTCAAGTCATAAAAACATAAAGTAAAGCAGGGCCAATTCCTTTATACATTAAAGCACAGTTTATTAATGCCAAAGCATTCTTTATTATTTATTAAACCAACTGACTTTTGAAAAAATCTCGCGTAAACTCAAATAAATGATGCACATGAACATATTCTTTTGGATAAGATAAATCTTGAAAGAGAATTTACTTGCAATTTCTGGACAAAATCTTCCTTGTAGAAACCTAGCTCTCCCCATATTTGCACCAAAGCAATGTTCAAGCCCTTTGCGGACCTCTTTTAACCGCATTCCAGCCATAGCCAAACAGGATATATCACGATGCGTGAAATAACACCACACTATGTCTATTTGCAATAGAGATGCATTGTCCACCATCTAATTACCAAGATAGCAAAGGAAGAGTTAGTATACAACTAAATTGAGAAACAATAGAAACTGGGAGCCCACATATAAAGTTGCAAAAATTGAGAACCAAATAGAAAACTCACCTCGATTACCTTCCGATCACAATTTTCAACAAATATCACAAATCAATTTTCACCATGCCCATCTTAACAATTATATAGCTTAAAATACAAGTACAAGACCACCACTTTCCCTTTTTATTGGAAAGCTTCATAATATGTTCCAACCCTTTATTTCCTAGCCCAAAATAACAATAACAAAGGTAAGCACATAGGTGGGACAAGCTATGCACATCCAAATAAATCTATTCATTAAACATCAGTAAATGTCATGGGAATCTATCATGGACATCTGTATGAGAGATATTAAAACTTGATAATGAGAAACCTGCATGTTATCTCTCCCATTCCAACAATATGTTACATTTAAGTTTTTTTCATTGGTTTTGACTGGGAATGTTGTTGTCCTTCCTTTAGTTACATATGTTTCATTTTTCTAGTTGATGAAGGTCACACAGGCCTTTTGTTATAAGTGGAATCCAATCCAATAGCACACAGTGTCTTATGTTTTTATGTTTTTGGCAACGAAGACGAATATGTTACATTTAAGTTTTTTTTCATTGGTTTTGACCAGGAATGTTGTTGTCCTTCCCTTAGTTACATATTTTTCATTTGTCTAGTGATGAAGGTCAAATGGGCCTTTTGTTATAAGTGGAATCCAATAGCACCAGTGTCTTATGTTTTTGGCAACGAAAACAAAACGAACTTATAGGAAAAAGCATGTCTTTACTGCAACATTTCTTGATGTTTATAAGATTATAATAAGGGCAATCATCTCTAGGGAGAAAAAATCTTATAGCCATATCATACCATAAACTCATTAATTAATACAATATTAATTAAGAAGATCAAGAGTATTCTATTTGGAAAATCTCCTTGGAGTCTAGGAAAATCTCACCTTGGCAAGCAGACTTCACATTATGGAAATGCAAGTCCTTAGAGACTCTAGAATTATAATTGATTGGCTAAACAACAAAGAAAAAATACAAGTCAATGCCCTGGAATGATGGAAAGATAGAATTAATGAGTTCATCAAGGGATTTACTTTGATAAACTTGACACATTTTTTGAGAATTAAAAATGAGGTTGACCTTCTTTCCAAGCATGCACAACAAGAGCAGGAGGGGAAAATAACTTACCATCAGTCGAAATATGGACAAGAGGGACATGCACTATTTTTAAAACATTTTTAGAGGTAAAGAGAGAAAAATGATAGCAAATGTGTTTTTTTTTTATATTTAGAATTTGCATAAGGGTAGAATACAATCCTAAGTATCATGTTTAATAGTCTTGTAAAAGCACATAGATTCAGATAGAAGGGAATTATATAATCTTCAAATTTGTACTCGTTGAGCACATATATTGACAGTCCAACTTTCATTGTAGAGAAGCAGTCATGTAACATTTTTGGTAATACCAAACATTATATAAATATAATGAGTAATTTTCTTGTGGAAAAATGATTAAATGTATTAAATAATGAAAACAATATTGTAATTTATAAATTAAAATATTAGTCAATTAATTTGATTAAAGTAATAGTTAATTAATGAAGACATTATTATAATATGAATAAATTAATAAATGAAAAATATATTATTAATTTATATATTAATAAAACATCTATATAGTAATAAAGTATTATAATAATGTTGGTCAAAGTTTGTCGGTTTGCAACATTAAAGTTATCAACACCACATTTCGACAATGTGTGGTGTTTGTCACATTTCGACGTTATAAAATATTTGTGACAACTTGTGTGTATATGAAAGATTGAGAGATGGGAACAATATATCATTAAAACATTAATAAAGAAAAAAAACATGAATAATGTATTAATACACTCATGTATATTAATTAATGCATTAATACATAAATACATTAATGTGTTAAAGCATGAATGCATTAAATAATTAAAACATTAATGTAATGTATAAATAATGTATTTTATACATTAATGTATAATGTAATATATTAGTGAAATCTATTAATTAATACAAACATTAGTAAAAAAATACATTGTTAAAGTGTTAATACCATAATAAAGTAATACATTAATAACAGATTATGAAAGTATTAATACATTAATAGTGTATTATGTTAAAGACATTGGAAGAAAGGGTTGTTGTTTCTTACATTATGACATTCCAATACATTTGTCATAGTCACACAGTGGGTTATGTTAACAACGTTGAAATGTCTAGAAATATTTGTGTCATTGCAATGTCGGGCAAAGTTTGTCACTTTGAAACATGAAAGGTATGAACAACACATGTTGACAATGTGTTTTGTTTGTCACATTCCGACATTTTGAAATGTTTGTGACATTGGGACGCGAGAACGTGTGTGTTTATGACAGATTGGGACTAGGGGACAACATTCGTAGTATTGTGACGTTTACAAACTTCATGGAAATGTGACAAATGAAAGAGTTTTCTAACATAGCAAGGTTTAAGCATGAACATCACATTGTGAATGTGATAATATGTGCGTTTATGATATCATGTTTCTATGTTTCATCACATAGCAAGATCATCTCTATGTGTGTAAGACTGAGACATTACGAAGTTCGTTGCAATGTGACAAATGCAAAATTTTTGTAACATAACAAGGTTTTTTCATGAACGTCAGATTGTGATGTACATGGAATGAAATACTAGATTTAGTGACATTGCAACATTACATAGAAGGATTGTTTAAGATTGTCCTTGATGATTATATAAATTTATGTCTTTTATTTATATATATAATTTAGTAAAAGTGCTAATGTGTTAAAGTATTAAATGTTCAAAAATAGTAATGTGATTTATAAATAAAAGTAATAAAACATTATTGTATAATGTAATGTATGAATATTAACAAATTAGTAAGAATACATTTATACATTTTAAAATATAACTTTCAATGTAAAAAAAACATTTATACATTTTATAATACAACGCTCAATATATTAATAAAACATCGATACATGAACTTATTCATATTTATATTTATAATACAACACTCAATGAACATTAACTTAGTTTTTACATGAACATTAACATTTTATAATACAACGCTCAATGAACTTAACTTAGTCATTCTATGCAGAGTGAAAATATTTAAATTGGATGTTACACTGATATGGACTTAAATCGTTCCTCTTCTTTTTTCCTAATTGTTGAGTGTATTGTTCTTGCATGTATATTAAAAGCATATATTCCTGTTGGAGAGAGAAAAAGAAAAGGACTATTTCTGTCAACTAATGAAGTAGAAAGAGCATGAGAAAGACAATGAATAAGGAAAGACTTTCATGTTCCTGCAGTGCCCTATATAATCATGAGAAGAGGTTCAGGACTTGGATATTCAATGGAATGTTGTAAAATTATATCAAATGAAACTCGTTGTTTATCTTCCAAGGAATATGGAGATGCATATAGGGGATGAATATTTTCAACAATATGACCCCTAGATTGGGAATTTATTATAAAATAAATAGCCTATTATGCAACATAATTTGAAATTGTTGTTTTCCCCCAATCAAAACATATATTAAAGTCTACTAGACCAAGAGTGTGATGGTAAGAAACATTGAAATTATTAGGAGGAACCAAGAAGAGACAATAGTTGTCATTCTTCAAAATCTTCTTCCACATGCATTGGTTGTTCTCGGGAATCGTCATCTTCTTCAACATTTTCCAAAGAGAGAGGGGCACGATCAACATGCCATGCTCGATATCGAAAATTTCTCCAATTTTCAATCACTATATCATTTGAAAGGCCAATATCTAATGGAATGTTCCTAAATGGTTTGTACAAAATAAATTCAGTCCAACAAAAAGTCTGGAAGTCTTTTGATGACTCTTCAAGAATGGAATAAAATTGTGGCCAAACTATAAGAATGGCATGGACATGTGTAGGTTTCCATTTCTCTTTCTTACGTTTGGCATCAAATGTCCAAGATATTGTTATTTCTATCAAACACAAATGTTCAATAAAAGTAGGTATATGTTGATATATTTCAACAAAACTATTGGGATATGAAAATTGATGGGGGTTATTTGGAATTTTCTTAAAAACCTTTCTCCCAACATTTAAGAAAACAAATTTCTGTATGCAAATTATAAGAGGTAGCTTTAGTAACATTTGGAACGTCTCTTGGGCTCCAATGTCATGATCAACAAGTGTTTCAACAAGGAATCTTCTGTATGCACGCAAAGCAAGATCTTTTGAGGCACCAGAATTTGAAATTCTGGTTAGCATATCTTGAAATCTTTCTGACCTCTTTTATGCTTTCGAAGCATACTTAGCAATATATTTCAAGACAACATGATGAGAAACCACCGGTTGACAATCAACATTTTCACGCCACATTGTAAGAAGTTCATCATTATGGACATTTAACCTATCATCGTTTCATGCTGGTTCATATTTATTTCTTCATTTCTCATCTATGAACAATAGTGATTCATATTGAACATTCCATGGAGAATTATAAAGTCAATTCATAACAACACCTTTCTTGCTCAAATAAGAATCTACACTGCAATTTGCATGTCTTTGAACACGGTTCAACAAATGTCCATAATCATCATGAGGATTGGAAGAAAATATCTTAGTTGTATTCAATAGGCACAGATCATCATTGATGCTTCGAGGAACCATAATTTTTTGACGATGAATATCACGTGGATTCCATGCTGTTACATATCTATAAAAATATGTCTTTGCACAATGCACATCAGAAGGATTAGACCAATCTAATATGTCCATATTTGGAGAACCTTGCAACCATAAGAAGCCATGGATGTGAGTTGATCCTCTATGTTTCCACTCATATCAAAGAAAGAAAGTATTAAACATAAATATCACAAAGAAGAAAGAAAGTATTAAACATAAATATCACAACATGAACCTGTACCAAAAGTCTTTAGCTCCAACATATTTCAATGACTTCTTCTCGAAATATATTGAATCTGTGATGCATAAACATGGAAACAATATGGGGGTACTTGATAACATTCTCAATTTTTATACGATGTTGATTAAAACCATGAGAATTTTCATTTCTTGGCATAACATTATGCAAGTGAGGCCATTTTGTGTCAGCTGCACTCAAAGTAGAAAACAAAGTTGGACAACCCAATTGAGTAATCATGTCAGTAAGTTCAGTATGACATTTTTTCCAATAGGCCCTTGTACCTCTGAGTGAAGAACCAAAACACACAAGATTCTCAACCAACTTATTATCGGGTAAATCTAAGAGTTGTTGATGTAAGGCTTCAATTGTTGTTGGGGAGTTATCATGTATATTTTTCTTTACAAAAACTACAGCATTCGCCTCGCTTTGATGTCTCAATATCATGTTCAATAAAAAGTATCGAAAGTGAGGATGACTTCCAAATCGTTGATCAAAGTATCTGAGAAGATGTAATCCATATTCATGAAGTTGAATGTTACGAATACGTGGATGCAACCAATCAACCTCACTAGTGGGAAATAATGTGGGGAATTCCATGTCTAATAACCCTTCAGTATTATATTCATTGATTGGAGATGAACCAATAGCTGACCATTCAATTGGTTGAATAGGTGAAGACTCAACATTTTCAATAAATGTTCTTATTTCTTCCACTTCTCTGCATTCATTGGGTAGGCGAGCAACAAAAGATGAAGGATGAGAGTGCAAACGGTCAACGAGAAACCCTTGAATGTCAACAACATTGTTATCTATTTCTTCAATATCACAATCAACAAATTTAAGATTAGTTGACACATCCATTGGGTTTTCAGGAAGAGCAGCATCTGAGTCAAGGTCAATTTGAACATCTTGATAAAATTTATCCATTTGAATTTTATAAGATAATGCATTCATCACCCATGATCTCTTCACATAACATTCATAATATTTGGATTGGGAAACATGTCTTCTCACAATCAGGAAGCTAAGGTATTCAACATGTTGCGAAAGGTTTCTAGCAATCACATAAATATCTTGCGGAAAGCTAATTGTGTCGCCACTATATTTATATTTCCCACCACAAGCATGGGTCACTTGAAATATAGGATTTACACATGCTATGAGAATCTCTTCAACTTGGGTAAGTACTCTTAGAACATGAGGTTGCTCACCAAGATCCATGTTATTCCATCGAGAAAAATGATGGGAACCTCTCTCCTTCTTACACCTTTTACAAATAGGTCCTTTAGACCCCCTCACAACTTGGATACCAGGATATGATTCTTGGAAAACATGGCACATTCGAGAAATGGAGAGATTATCTATCTTCGCTCGAAATTTTTTATGTACTGCAATCATGTTGGGATGAAACTGTATATGTCCTCTACACATGGGATCATGTTGACCACCAATGGGAAGAGTAGAATGACCTCTAAAATTTACTTCATCTTCGACAATGTAACACCCTGTTTCCCCCAGATTGTAAATATAACTGAACTGGCCAAGGACTATGGCAAAAACTCATAAGTATGAATATGTGCTGTAAATGGACCTGCAGGAAGAGGTCAA
>JZKD02S0027707.1:298853-328231 GCA_000966675.3 Picea glauca | reverse complement strand
GTATGATAATGTAAATAATGTAACTATTACTTATCATATAAAGAAAAAGAGGTTTTTACCCTTTATGGGTTTCCTCAGGAAATATTTGTCTCTGTGTATCACATGTGTGTGACTGGTGATGAATATGTTATTGCTTACTTCCCTGCACTATTGTGATTGTCCCTCAGTGTTTCTGCAAAGAATTTAAAAGAAGGATAATTGTTTAAGCACAGTAACAACTGATTCACCCCCCCCTCTCAGTTGTCCAACAGGTTGGGCGTTTCCAGTGTATACCACATATGAGTGATTTGGGGATTCTTTCACAGATATTTGGGATGTTGAAGTCTGGAGGTATTTTACGCACATCTAAATATATTTTCACGCACATCTTGATCAAATGAAGTCTAGAGATTTGGAGGTATTCAAGGGAAGATTGATAATATTCCCATGTTTATCTTCATAAGGAATATAACATAGAAACCCATAGAAATTCCAAATGAAGTCCGTAGTTTCAAAACCCTTCTTACCTGCATTTGCATTTGATAATTAGAAGTGTATCACTTAAGAAATGTTCCATGGATACCACAATATAATGAAATGGTTTGTCAAATTCTTCATGCCAGTATGGGAAAAAATTCAAGCACCAGAACAAGAGGGTGATTTTGTCTTATTAGGGTTAGAGATATAATATTAAGCACAAATCCTAGAAAATAGTGTCTAGAAAATAGGTATAACGTTAGACAATGAATATATCTTTTGTATCCTTTTGTATATTTTTTTAGATTGTAAGAAGAGCTCTCAAATAGGGGACTCAAGAGCCCTCCCAAGGAGGAAGATGGGATCCATCAATCCTCCTTTCTCTACAGTGTTTGCCAACTAATATAGTTATCCATTAGTGGCATAATATTGGTCATTTGGTTGATTGATTTTGGTTCAAAGTTTCTTATGCATCATAGTTTTATTTCCTTAGTTGTTTTTAGTTTATTTTCTTATTTATTTCATGTGCTTGGATTGTTTAATTCATATAGTAACATTTGTCTTGTCTAGCAGGCCCAATTAGACTTGTAAGTGACCTTGTTTTTCTCACTTAAGTGATGAAACAGACACAATAGATTAACGACCATACTAGGGATAAGGTATCAATTTCCTCCCTATTTGAGTTGTTTGAGCACTTCTTTTTGACCCATTTTCCTTGAAGGAGCCATAACCGGCCTAGCCTTACCTATCAAGAGCTAAGTTTGGAGCTAGAGGAGGATAATTCCACTTCAAATACCCCCCCCCGACGCGTATCAGAACGTGCACGGGTGTTTCATCCCACATACGCGCATTTCGATCATTGTGCACCAACAGCACTTCGTCTCTCTTCACATTTTGTGCACTGTGCATCAAAAGGTCATCGGTTCTCTATGCATTGTGCACCCAATGCGCCTTTGTCTGAACTGTAACTTGCACATCTGTTCAGAATTTCAAAATTGTAAGAGTTTTTGTGATGATTTGAAGACCCCTAGCCTTCAAAGTCTTGTTTTTTGGAAAATTGTAAATGCACTACACTTAGATTGCTTTCCCACATGAAAGGTTAGTTAAAACATAGGAACTTAGAGTTTTAAAAAGAACCACATTTCTCCTCTTTTTCTTTACTTTCCACATGGATGGATTGTTTTGATTGTAAAAGTTAAGTTAAGAGTTTTTTTCTATCACATATAAAAAGACTTGCATTGGGACCTGAAATCAAACTTTAATCATTGAGTATGCTCTTCTCTCGCACCATAGAGCGATCTTGAGAATCAAAAAGGTGATTAAGGGGACATTTCATCTCGCTTAACAAAATATTTAGGAGAGGACAAAGCCCCCCTAGGGATCCTCTTAGTTTCATTTCAAACATCTTGAATTTGTAAGGGCCCATACATGCCCACATGTTGCAAAATTAGGATATTTTTTGAAATTACCTTCTTAGTTTACATCACTAAGAGAGTTTAAAGATCAAAGTAATTGGCCCGTACATGCCCCACATGCTTACAATCTAGGATATGTTTTTTTTTTTTTTAAGCTTTCTTAGTATAAATCACATTAGGGAGTTTATAGGATTGGTAAGGACCCATATGTCCACATGCTAGGTATTTAGGGATTTTAAGATTTCGCAAGGTTGTACCAATGACATCTAGCAAGATATGTAATCAAGATTTGTAAGGACCACAGGAAGTCCACATGTTGCAAATTAACACCTAAGTTATTAAAATTTGGCACATTTATTCACTTTCTCACACACAAAGTCACTCCTCACTCACATAATTTCATATCGAATTGTGGAGGTTGAATTAGGTTTCCTCCACAGGGATTCTGAAACGTCACACTATTTCTTGAATAAATTATCCACACCCACTTAATTCCAACGAGATTCGTTCACACCCCCAATCTCTCAACCAACCACATCTAAATTTTTTCTAAAAACTCACTAAATTTTTCTCCACAGGAGGTGCTAAAAGATTTTTTTTTAGTCTAGGTAGGATCTCGGGGGTAGGCATCCAAATAACCCCCCGTTATATGGTTCTCACATATTCAAACATTAGAAGTTGACAAATAGGGAACTTTAAAATCCTCCAAGTCAAGTTTTCCTAATACCAAAAGGCAAGGAGATACTTGTGAAGGATCGAAGGCCGAGGTCTAGTTGTTCTGTGTGCCCCCCTTGAGTCACCCAAATCTTGGAAGAAATCCATCCCATGACCCATTTCTGAGGCCAAAAATATAAATGTCGCACTTTGATTGAGGTAACTAGTGGCCAAATTTAGGACATCTACCCAGGTGGAAATTGTGGGCTGCAATTGCACCTTGATCAGATTTTGTGTGGCTATCGGGAAATATCGCCAGCTCTTTTGGGATATGCACCCTCTACCCCTCATTATAACTGATTATTTCATCCTTCACTAGTTCCTCTTCCAGTGGCTTCAGGCCCCACTGTTGAGTTCTATTGGAAGGTCCAATGTTATTTGAGAGGAAGGATGTCACACATTTTTAGGACACGAGCATTTGTTTTCTTTGTTCTCCCATGCAGACAAATACCACCTACCCACATATATTCTTATTTTACAGTTGATTTATGTATGATACTCATTTGATTACATGAGATTGTGAGATATATTGTGAAAGTCCAAAATTATACAAGTCTCTTGTTCATTTATTGCTCTCATCACCATTTGCACACATTCACTTTGCTAGTCAGACATCATAGGGGACTCACAGAATCCCCATCGTTCCAGATGCTTGTAGAATATCCCTCCTATTCTAGGAGGATTTCCTAGTCTTGCCAACTCACTGACTCAAATTTCTCACACCCCTGTGAGTGCCACTATTCTGGGATCAACTTTGCTTGGTTCCACCTTATGTGGGTCCTCTTCCCAAGGCCAACCATCCACTAGCTATCCTTCACATGGAGGTGGAAGTAAAACTTCTTCTCAAAGGAGAATTAAAACCCCACCAAACCCCCCTCAAGGGCCAGGTCCACTACCTACTCACACCATGATTGGAACTAACCCTCCACCGCCACTCCCCATGTCATATTTGGTGTCCCTCAAAATTCCTAATTTGAGTAAACTCACAAATGGCCCTATATTGAATGACCCTACATGGCCCAATATGCCTACCAAACTACCTTCATAAATTCCCAAATTTGAAGGTAAATCGGGGGAAGATCTCGCCAACCATGTCATGACCTTCCACTTATGGTGTTCTTCAAACAACATCATGGAAAAAAAATTATGCTTAAGGTTATTTCTACTCACACCCACTAGTCCATCAACCAAATGGTATGTGAAAAAAAAATCAGGGTCCCACGTGACTTTTGAATCCTTGGCCAAAGCATTCCTGGCCTTCTTCCAACTACCAGTTTTTCACGATACTGTTCTAGAACTGCTCTTCGAGTGTAAACAAACCTCAACTACACATATCGTCGACCACATTCATGAATAGCGTCGTCGACGCAGTTTATGCAAAGAAGAAACCACCAAAGAACAATGTCTCGATTGGCTTCTCAAATCACTCGTCTCTATCCTTGCCAAAGATGCGGCATCCACATTTCCCCAAACCGAAGAAGAAGCCATCAACAAGGCTCAATAGTATGACCTAATTTATGATTAGTTGGGTTATTTATACACAGTAATACCTAACGCATCGAGACCCATACCATTCGACCAGGAAAAACATGGGATGTCTCATGTGGTGGATGGATTGTTTGGTGCCAAAACACACCAAAACCCATACATCCAACCACCACCCATGTATGGTACACCACAATATCCGTTGATATATGGAAGACCACCTTATTACCCTCCTCCCCCTTATCAACAACCATACCCCATTGCCCTTCCTCCACCCATGATTCGACCCCTGCTGACACCCATGATGTGCTCGACCTCTCAACCAAGTTCAGTTACCCTCTCTACCTCAGCTTATAACCTAGGCACTAGTGAAAGCGCTACACCTTCCTATGCACCCTATGGATCATTGCCACAAAATAATATGTATTTCCCACTTCTTGGTCCTCCTTAGTCGATTTCTCCTCCACAAGGACAACCACACACCAGAGTTAACTTTGTTCAGCCCTCTCCCACTCAAAAATTTCAAATTTTTGAACAACTGAATGCGGAAAATCTGACCCATCAGTCAAATAATGCCAAAAAGAAAGGAAAAAACCAAAACAATAATAACCCAGGACTAGCGGGAAATAACCCCCAACAAAACCAACATGTTGGGGGAAACTAAAACTAAGGTAACTAGAACCCCCAAGGGGACAATAACAACAAATGACAAGGAAGAAACAACAATAAAAACCTTTGAACGAACTTCCCTTGCACTCTTTGTTGTGAGAATGGCCATTACACTCACCATTTCCCCCAAATTTCCGACGTCAAATGGATGAAAGACTCCATCAAAGCGCCATGTCCTCCAATGTTGCTTGCCTCTCAGAAGGCCCCACACCAATATTTGCAACAACCACCCCCAACCGTGTTGCAAAACCCTATTCCACACCAAGGTTTGATGAACACCCAACATGAGATACATCCTACCCCACCATAAATGGGACAGTATCAAAACCCTGGAAATCCAATAGATCACAATATCCTCCTCACTAGTGAAGAATAAATTCTTCTACGAACGCATAGTTGTCAATACAACGTGACCCCTGAATCTACTCCCACCACGTTGGAAGCAGCTCCAGCTACAACCAAAAAACCCTTGATGATTCCACACCCTATCACTGAACTTGCCATTCATATCCCTCGCATCCCCTTATGACAAAATGTCAACAACCCTCAAGATAGGGCGCCACATAATTACAGTCTAGTTGATGACTTGGCACAGTCGCCTGTAGCGATGTCGGTGTTGGAGGTACTCCAAACCTATCCAAATCAATAAAAATCCTTGCTTTCGGCCTTGGGGGAAGTCAAACCAGTTGATACTAGACTCATCAAATTTCATTTAGATTGTGGGGAACCTCGTCTCCCTGCTTTGGTAGCTTTCCATATTGTTACACATCAAAATTAATTAGATGACCTATTGTCGGCATTACAAGTGTTACAAGTGTCACATTTTAGCCATAAGTGTCACAAGTGTCACAGACATCATAGAGTCATCTTGCCTATGTCGTGTCTAAAACGACATCATAACAAACACTTCAAAGACTGGTTTAAGAAAGAGAAATCACATGACAAAGAGTACAAAGATTTTACCATGGAAAAGACCACTTAAAATTAATTTTTGAAGGGAAACGCTCTTCTACCCATTTTCACGGAGTTCCAACACTCCTTGCCCTCCTTTGGGGGAGCGTTGCAACACTCTATACCCCATTCTGGGGGAGCGTTGGGCTGTTTGAGGAAATCTTGGGTTGTTGAGGAAAATCAAGGAAAGATCCCCTTCATCTCTGGAATCAGTTGGATTCGAATTTGAGTTCAAGGCCAGATCTCAGGGAGGATCCACAACTGATGGAGAAAGATCCTAAACCTATCCCAAGAATCTCTAAGGTGGTTAGGATTCTCCAAGCCTATATAAGGAGGCCTCTTCATGGTGAAAAGAGAGGACAATGAAGGCATCAAACTTATGATCGCATAAGGGATATAATCAGTGAAGCATAGTGATTTTGCTTGTGGATAACTTGAGCAAGGGGTTGGACAAGGACATCTTGGTGAGGTTGTTTCATCTACATCAAAGGTCTGTAAGTATCTCTATTGAGTTCTCATTAATACATGTGCTTGGCCTATTTCCTTCAAGATTGTGTATGCCTACATGAACTTGTCTTTAATGGATAGATCTAGTTTCAAACTAATAATAGTAGAATACAAAGAATGTTTTGTCTTTGATTGGATTGCAGGACCTATTGAAGAGCTTGCGGATCAGAGCTCAACTTGGAACTGGGCGAGGAAAAACATTGTAAAAAAGGTACATATTCTTCCTCTTCTTTATAGATTAGTTTAGATAGGTTTAAAGGGATGTCAGTGACCAAAGTTAGCACCTTTCTGTCTTGGTTATAGGGGTCTACATCCAATAGGAAGTTCACCTGTCCGCAGGGGGATTTTCCTGTAACACATACACCAATCAAGATTCAGAACATCACGGTTCATTGGTGTCTCATTGATGAAGGTGCATCCACATGCATCATGTCCAAGATTGTATGGAAGAAACTTGGCTCCCTAGAACTAGTACCATCCACCATTACTTTGAGAGATTATGATGGTGGACCATATTCCCATGAAGAGCTCTTTCAAAATGTCCCCGTCAAACTCGGGGGCAAGACCATCCTTATCAACATTGAATTTATCGATGCCCCACTCGATTAGAACATCTTTTTCGGACGTAGCTACATGTAAGATATGAAAGCAATGGCCTCTTTTGTGTTTTGAAAAATGATGTTCCCCTACAATGGGAAAATCATCACCATCTACTAATTTTCACATTACGAGCCTAAACACTCCTCCAACATCGGCAACATCCTACCTCTTTTCTGCACTAGTTCTGATGCATACCCACTCATGGATATGGGCCCCAAAATTTTCAAAGACCCATATTTGTTGGGGGCATACCATGGATCCCCACTGCTCATACACCCCTCAACATAAGTTTGTGTCATATCTTCTAATGGAACTGAAACCAGAGATACCATTCCTCCCACTTAGGCTTCTCCACCCCTCGACGTCCCACCAACTATAGAAATTCTACCTCAGGAATTACCTGAGAACCCTACGACACCACTTATCCCCGATTTCACCCCTTCCCAAGGGAAAATTCTAGTTTGGGAAACAATCCCCCAAGCCATTACTGAGATCCCCTTCTTCTACTGCCCACCTGGAATACAATCATTTTAGGTAGCCATGATGCTTACCCTTCCCAACATGGTGCTTGCCATACCTATATGGTATCTACACCCACCCACGATGGTTCCTCAACCATCCCTCCCTCCCCAATTAGAGGGAATCCTAATGCAGATCCCATTACTAACTCTGACCATGCCACCCTCACCCCCAATAACTAGCACCACTGCTATGACAGGGGGCAGACGAAAGAATAAATATCCCACCAATCCAATTCCTCCCTGAGTTCAACCTCCTTGCGCACTTTGCGAAAGAGAGGGACACCCCACTAATAGATTTCCTTCTCTTCCTAAATTGCACAACCTGATTCAACTCCCTCAAGAAACCACATTTCTCACTGCTTCACCAAGAACATATAGTAATACCACAACATCCCCCACTACAGGCAGTAAAGGGATATGAACCAAATTCGCTTGCGCCATCTATTCAGAATATGTCCATTACACTCATCATTGCCCAACTCTACCTCAGTTTCTCCAGACACTAACGGAAGTATGTCAATCCTTTCAACAAGATCCCTCTCCACCACCAAATTTGAGTACCCATGTCATCGACATCCATTATGTCCCTACCTCATTCCCCGAATGGATGATATGCCCTTGCTCTCTTTGTGATTCCCTTGCTCATTTCACATACCAATGTCTTTTGATTATTGAATATAGGCGTCATCAAATAAACCTTATTCAAAATCATTCGACCACCTCACCTCATGTGATGCAAGTTACTCCCCCTATATCTTCTCCAGATACTGTCCATATATCCTTCCTCGAACCTGAGTCACTTCCCACCCCTCCATGGTCCATGGATAGACTGTTTGAGGATATTCCCCTAAATCCTCTCAATTATCCGGTTCATTTCCCACATGAAATCTTACCCCCTACCACGGTTTATCCCCCACAGTGTCTGGACATTTTGTTTATGTCCAACGGTCCCTCGCACCCTATACATGATATCTCGTCTACGTACTCACCACTTGGGGACAATAAATACTACCCATTGACGGTTCCCCCTATCACCTCCTAGGATCCACTGTGCTCTCGCATTTTCCACTGTGACGAAGACATCTTGGAGGAACTGACTACCCTTGATTTCCCTTGGAATATTCTCCATCATCGAGCACTTTTCCTCTCACAAGAGGTATTTCACCCGCATAATCGGTAGCCCGAATATACCGTAATATTCCAAAAAACCTCACATCACTCTCGCTAGATCACCAATAGTGTCAGTGCAAATATTTTTCCAGACTCTCCTACTCCATTTCCTTTTCATTTATATTTTTGTAAAGTGTTTCAGACATTAGTTTCTCCTATGATCTAACACTTTAGGGGGCATATGTTACACACCTAAATGTCACACTTAAGTGTCATAAGTCTCATATGCACCTTATCAAGTGTCGTATACACCTTACTTAGTGTCGCATGAACTTTATCAAGTGTCATATGCACCTTACTTAGTGTCGCATGAACTTTATCAACTCTCGTATGCACCTTACTACGTGATGCAGGAGCATTGTAAGCGACCAGCCAAGCAAGCAACGTAAAAGGCGGAAGAAAGCTGGAAGACCGCCAACGCACGTTTTTGAAATGTTTTTGAAATTTAATGAGCAAACATTTATGTAATGGTTAAAGGGAAGCATACTTGCACGTTATAAACAGATCATGAGCGATTCTCTCTCATCTGTAGAATGTAAATGTATTTAAGCCCAGTTAATGAAAGTAGGTAGGTTTGAAATATAGATTTGATAGTTTAGAAGAGCAGGAGGGAAAACGAGTAGAGACACCCTCGTCTTTGTATTATTATATTCATTAGAACATTAGCATAGATTTGTAGCAGAGAACTGTAGAGAAGAATCCATGTACATGAGATTTGAATTAATATATGAAGCTTTGAATCAGATCTCATTGTGTTATGATGTTTTCTGTTTATACATGGTGAATGGTATGTTTACAATGTTTTATTCTCTCTGTTATGCATTTTTTATGAGGTTATGCTATGTATGTATGATTTCATGCTGAATATTTGAAGTCTGAGAGAGAAAGAGAATGAGTTTCAATTGTTTCTCTTCCTTAGAGAAGTTCCTACAAGGAGTGCAGTGAAACGTCCACAAGGAGTGCGTTGACAAGGTTTTAGAGTTTATCTCTGAAAGCTCAGGAGGGATACCGTTGTTCTCATTCCAGCAGAAGTGCAAGTGAAGCACAGAAGCCATGCAAGGTGTGTGCAGGCTAGTCGAGACCTTAAACTTACCAACTAAGGTTGAAAGGTAAGGGACTACTGTTGCAGAAGGTGCACAGAGTCGAGGAATCAAATACTTGGAAGTATTTGAAAGTCTATCGCAACGAATGCATGCAAGGGTCCTTCTGAGACTAAAGTTTGCAAGTGAAATATCAGGAGGGTTAGTGCCTTCAAAGTGTTGAAAGGAAGATGAAGCAAATTCACTTTGTAGAGGCCAAGTTCAGATGAGGACCGTTGGTTCATTTCGTAGAAGTCTACAAGGAGGAAATCAAATGGTCGGAATTCTCCGTGGAGAAATTGCGAAGTCACGAGGACCGAAGGATTCAGAGAAGATGCAAGGTGGATAGGGGAGGATGAACCCATCACTTTGGTATTAGGAATTAACGTGGGCCATTGGACCTAAAGGGAGGCTATCAGCCGTTGATTCCGTAGAAGGCGCCATTTCGGAATTCGGGGTTTCGAAGTGGTAGGGGAACGAAAGTGGTGTGTCTTCGTCAATAGGCAGTGTCAAAACCCGTTGACCGTTTTGAGGTTTTGGAGGTTGAAGAGCGGGAGCCTTACATCAGGATTCGCGAAGTCCGAAACGCTGAATCGATGGAAAGTTCCGTTTGAAGCCAGTCTTTTGTTGAATGCATCGGGGTTTGACATTTCGGCATTTTCAAAGACAAGAGGTCGGGGTTCTTTGTTCCAGAACTCCCAGAGTCGTGAAACACGATACAACTATGGAGGAGGACATGGCCAAAGATTTCGGCGTTTCGGCATTTTGGGTTTCGGTGGATTGAAGAGCTGGAAACTCGACAACAAGAATCGTGGAGTCGCAAAACCCGAAGTCTCAGTTTGACGAAGAATGCAATCTTATTGTGGTTAGGATATTAGGGTGATGCCTTGTGTTTAATCACATGGGGTATATTCATAAGGACATGTGGATACACTATTGTGTGTGTGAGGGATTCCCTGTGGGGAAAATCAAAGAGTCAATCAGACGCAGGAGGGAAGATTTAGAATGATCCTGAGCGGATCTTGGCCCGAGGGTTCAGGGGTCTACACCATTTGGTATCAGAGCTCATAACGAATTCTTTTCTTTTTGTAGAAGAGAAAAGAGAAACATTTTCATCCATGCCGTCGAGAAGAAGAAACAAGCCAATGTCAATTCCTGATCCAGCAGTGGAGAGGGAAATGCGTGAATTACGTGCCAGGCTTGATGCCATAGAGACAGCGCAGAGGCGCATAGTTGACGTTGGATATATCAGTGAAGCTGAAAGTGAAAATGAAGATGGACACGAAGGAGAAGAAGTAGCAGTCGAAGATGTTGCATATGAACACCTATTCAGGGCTGTTGCAAGGATAGGTGCCAGAGCAAAGATGGACATTCTCATGTATGAGGGAAACCTAGATGTTGAAGAGATTCTACACTGGATTAGAGATATGGATAAGTACTTAGACTATGAGGATGTTGAGGAAGATAAGAAGGTCAAACATGTCGTTACTAGACTTAAAGGGCATGCAACACTATGGTGGGATGAACTACAGGCTAACAGACGCTGCAAGGGCAAGCAAAAAATCAAAAGTTGGGATAGAATGGTTGCAAAGATTAAAGCCGAATTCATACCCAAGGATTATCAAATCACTCTGTTTCAGAGGATGTAGAATTTGAGACAGAAGATGATGTCAATGAAAGAATACACTGAAGAGTTCTACAGGATAAACATCATAGCAGGTCATCGGGAAAACAATGATGAAAAGGTCACCAGATACATGAATGGTCTGCGATATGACATTCAAGATGAGATGAGAATGATGACCCTTCGGAATGTGGAGGATTCTTTTCAGATGTCTCTGAAAGCTGAAGAGAAGCTGAGCCGGAAACAAGGTCAAAGAGGTTGAGGTAGAAGTCAAGCCAGAGGAAAAACAATTGCCCAAGATAGAACTCAAAAACCTAAAGAAGAGGGGAAGAAACCTCAAACTCAAATTGAGAGAGGAGGAAGCTCACAGAGAGGGCAGTATGCCGATAGAAATACTTTTCCTCGATCTAGAGGAAGAGGAAGAGGCCGAGGAGGTGAAGTGAAATGTTTTGTCTATGGGAAAAACGGACATAAATCTTACGAGTGTCTAGACAAGAAAAAAGAAGGTGGTGAAAATCACATTGCCAAAGCTCAAGGACAGAATGTTGAGGCAGAAGATGCTGAGGGCGGAAGATCCTTGATGATGAGGAAAGTTCTCTTAATGCCAGAGAAGGAGGCAGAGAACCCAGCCCAAAGGAACAATCTATTTCGGATTGCTTGCAAAACAAAAGATAGAGTATGCAAAGTCATCGTGGACAGTGGTAGCACAGACAATCTCGTATCTACAGAGATGGTAGAAAAGCTGGAGCTGGAGACTGTTGTACATCCAAGCCCATACAGAGTTTCGTGGCTACAAAAAGGACATCAGGTAAATGTCACTAAACAATGTTTAGTTAAATTTAAAATAGGGGGATATAAAGATGAAATATTATGTGATGTCATTCCCATGGATGTTTGTCATCTATTGTTGGGTAGACAGTGGAAATATGACAGAAATGTGATTCATGATGGGAGAAAAAACACATACACCCTGGAGAAGAATGGGAGGACGCACATGTTGTTGTCGATTAAGGATAAAGAAGTGAAACTAGAGGTGAGAAACATTGTACTTCTCATGAGTGGGAAGGAACTTCTTAAAGAGGTTAAGAAGAAGGAAGACACACAATTTATTGTGGTGAGGAAGCCCATAATTGTTTTGACCAGTACAAGAATGGATGATTTACCGGAGAAAATCTAGGAGTTGCTGGAAGAGTTTGCTGATATAGTAGTGGATGAACTACCTTGTTCGTTGCCACCTATCCGAAGTATAAGACATCACATTGATCTTATACCTGGAGCTAGTTTACCAAACAAAGCTGCGTACAGGTTGACGCCGCAGGAAAATGAGGAAGTCAAGAGACAAGTCCAGGACTTAATGGACAAAGGATTGATTCGGGAGAGCTTGAGTCCATGCGTTGTTCCAACAGTGCTCAGCCCAAAGAAAGATGGAGGCTGGAGAATGTGTACAGACTCAAGGGAAATCAATAAGATTACCATCAGATATAGATTTCCATTGCCAAGGATGGACAATTTGATGGATTGCTTGAGTGGAGCAAAGTTTTTTTTAAAGATTGATTTGAAAAGCGGGTATCATCAAATTTTTATGAGGGAAGGTGATGAATGGAAGACAACATTCAATATGAATGAGGAGCTGTACGAATGGCTTGTCATGCCATTTGGCTTAACGAATGCACCCAATACTTTCATGAGATTGATGAACGAAGTCTTGAAGGATTTCATTGGGAAATTTGTCATGATGTATCTTGACGATATATTAATTTTCAACAAGATAGAATCAAAGCACTTAATACATTTAGCTGCAGTGATGAGAAGATTACAACAAGAGAAATTGTTGATTAATGTGAAGAAATCATCATTTATGAGGACGAAACTCATTTATTTGGGTTTTTTTATCTCTGCGAATGAGTTGAATATGGATCTCGAAAAGGTGGATGCAATTAATAATTGGCCATCACCGAAAAGTGTGTTTGAAGTACGAAGCTTCCATGGTTTGTCTAGTTTTTACAGGAAATTCATTCGAAACTTCAGTGGGATTAGCGCACCAATGATGGATACGGTGAAGAAAAGACACAAATCTTTTCACTAGACAGAAGAAGCAGAGAAGAGTTTTAATTTGCTGAAGAAGAAGATCGCGGAGCAACCAATTCTGGTTTTGCCAGATTTTAGCAAGACATTCTAGGTCAAGTGTGACGTGAGTGGATTTGCAATTGGAGCGGTCTTGAGCCAAGATGACAGGTCGATCGCATACTTCAGTGAAAAACTGAATGAAGCAAAGATCAAGTACTCAACATATGACAAAGAATTTTATGTGGTCATACAAGCGCTGAAGAAATGGAGACATTATTTGGTTCCTAAAGAGTTTGTTTTGTACAGTGATAATCATGCTTTACAATTCGTGACTCAACAGGAGAAGTTGAATCAAAAACATGTTAAATGGGTTGAATTTATGAAGAATTTTACTTTTGTAATTAAGCCTATTTCTAGAACTGTTAACAAAGTTGTTGATGCTTTGAGCAGGAAATGTTTGCTGATGCAGGAATTCAGAGTCAAAACTTTGGGTTTTGATAACCTCAAAGAAATGTACAGGGATGACCCAGATTTTAAGGAGGCGTATGAGGCATCTGAGAATCCAATTCTCAGGGACAGAACCCAATGGACCGAATATATGATCCAGGATGGATTATTATTCAAGGGAAATCATCTATGTATTCCAAAATGCTCCATGAGGGAGAATCTGTTGAAGGAAAAACACAGTGGAGGATTGGTCGGACACTTCAGTCATGATAAGATGTTCTCAAAGTTGAATGGCTCATATTTTTGGCCAGGGATGAGGACAGATGTCAATAAATTTGTGGACAGATGTAGGATTTGTCAACACACAAAAGGGAAAAGGAAGAACACAGGGTTATACCATCCATTACCTGTACCAGAGAGGTTGTGGGACGCAGTGAGCATGGATTTCATATTGGGACTGCCAAGAATGCAAAGAGGCTATGATTTGATCTTTGTGGTAGTCGACATATTTTCAAAGATGGCACATTTTATACCATGCCAGAAAACCAGTGACACAACTCATATTGCGAACCTATTTTTCAAGGAAGTCGTCAGACTTCACGGCTTGCCAAGGAGTATTATTTTGGATCGAGATACCAAGTTGGTAGGACATTTCTAGAGGACTTTATGGAAGAATTTGAGGACAAGTTTGTCTTTTAGCTCAGCGTATCATCCTCAGATGGATGGATAGACAGAAGTTGTGAACAAAAGCTTGGGAGATTTGCTGAGGAACCTAGTGAATGAACACCACAGTTAGTGGGATCACATTCTTCCATAAGAAGAATTTGCTTATAATGATTCGATCAATAGAAGCACAGGGAAAAGTCCATTCCAAATTGTATATGGAATGCAGCCAAGGGGAGTTTCTGAATTGAAAGATTTAGAACAAGCTGAATTCAGGAGTGCTAGTGCAGAGGACTTTGCAGAAGCAATGACGGAGCTTCATAGCCAAGTTAAGGAGTGATTGCAGAGTTCAAGCCAGGAGTATAAGCGCAGAGCAAATCAACACAGGAGAGAACTTCAATTTGAATTCGATGATCTGATTCTTGCACATCTAAGGAAGGAGAGTTTCCCGAGGGGAACATATAACAAACTGAAGATGAAAAATATTGGACCGTGCAGAGTCATAAAGAAATTTGGGGAAAACACATATGAAATTGAATTACCCAATGGGATTGGAATTTCACCGATATTCAACGTTGCGGATTTGTACCCTTACAAAGCTAAAGGAACAGGAGAAGAAGATGAACAGAAAAAGGTTCAGTGGACCAAACAAATTCCTGTAGATGGAAAGCATAATTGGCAAGAGAGTCAGCAGGAATACCAAGAGAAAAGAGTATTTTGAATACTTGGTCAAGTGGAAGGGACATCCAGTTGAAGATTCTAGTTGGGAAGATGAAGTAGAAATTCAGAAGCATGGACAGACCGTGCAAGAGCTCATGAACAGGAGTTCATGAAAATTTTCAAGCGAGGGAGTATGATGCAGGAGCTCGTAAGTGGACAGCCAAGCAAGCAACGTAAAATGTGAAAGACAACTGGAAGACCACCAACGCACGTTTTGGAAATGTTTTTGAAATCTAATGAGAAGACATTTACATAATGGTTAAAGGGAAGTGTACTTGCATGTTGTAAACAGATCTTGAGTGATTCACTCTCATCTGTAGAATGTAAAGGCATTTAAGCCCAATTAATGAAAGTAGGTAGGTTTGAAATATAGATTTGATAATTTAGAAGAGCAGGAGGGAAAACGAGTAGAGACACGCTCGTCTTGTATTATGATATTCATTAGAACATTAGCATAGAGATGTAGCAGAGAAATGTAGAGAAGAATCCATGTACAAGAGATTTGAATTAATATATGAAGCTTTGAATTAGATTTCATGGTGTTATGATGTTTTCTGTTTATACATGGTGAATGGTATGTTTACAGTGTTTTATTCTCTCTGTTATGCATTTGTTATGAGGTTATGTTGTGCATGTATGATTTCATACTGAATATTCGAAGTCTGAGAGAGAAAGAGAATGAGTTTCAATTGTTTCTCTTCCTTAGAGAAGTTCTTGCAAGGAGTGCAGTGAAAAGTCCACAAACATTACGCCCTTGGGAAGTTGACATACCAACTACCCCCATCAGGGCCTCAAACCTTTTGACATTTCATCTTTTGGGGTTATGGTTTTGGATTTTATTTATGTTAAAAAAGCCTCTAGAGCCTCATTGTAAAAATCATAATCTTCTTGTGAATGAGCGTATCCATCACATCTCTTCTCAGAGATAAGATACCACCATTATAGCGAGTCATTCACTATGTAATATTATAGTTTACTTGCATTCCCTCATTAATAAAAATTGTGCATTATTATATCTCTATTTTTATTGCAATATCTACATATATTTTGTTGTTATATCTCTTCCTTCATTTTGTTCTCAAAATATTCTGAATAAATAGAGGAACAGGTTGAAGGATTTCTTGAGAAAGGTAGATGTACTAAAGATAGTTGTATGTAAGGTAGAAGTTTACTATTGTGAACATGTGGAAGAATTAATCCTATGAGAGGATGATGATGATGAGACAATGATGTGTTCTGACCAACATAAAGAGAGGATGCTAGAAACATCTCCAGAGATAGAAGAGTCTCATATTTTCGAAACTAAGAATTTGTGTAAGTGTGTGTATGCAGTTACCGAAGATGATGAAATTGGTCAAGAATATGCCACTAAGAAAGAGAAAAAGGATAAAAAAAGAGATTATATACAATAAAAAGATAAGAGGGAATTGGAGACTGCAAAAGAGGAAATGGAATGTAAATTAAACAAAGGATGCAAAGTTTCAAATAGTGGAATGGAAGATAGGAAAGAAATCATCCTTATGACAGGCTCAAAAAGGGGCATCAACAAATTGTGAAAGGTTGAGGTAATGGAATTATCTCTTCATATTTTGTTTAATGAGCATGAACTTGTGTTGATAGTTGATAGACAAAAACATTTATTGAGAGACAATAATGGGGTATTGAGGGAAGATACTCTTATAGATAGTAAAAATTTCATAAAGGAGGATGGTGGAGTAGAGGCTAACAAGGAGAACTCAGCTCAAGGTATTGAAACTAGTCCAGAGGAGACTATGAAGAAGAGAAGGAAAGAGGATAGCCAAGAAACCATAAATAAGTTTTCAAAGATTGATGAGAAGTATGCACAAGAAGAATATGAGAAGCAGGAGGTTGTTTGTGGAAGTAGAAAAGGGAGTAATGATGAGTGTAATCAACAAGTTCGAATGGTACATATAGTCTCAACATATGAATGCACAAATGTTTTAGTAAGTTATACATTTTCGGAAAACAAAAAATAGGTTCAATGGAATATGATGGAAATCTTTCTCATGGTGTTAACAATAATTTTTACTATTGTAAAAGGGAATTTATAGGTTGATGGAAAATTTGTTTTCTATGATAATTTTGTTTATTATGTAAGAACAGAGAGGAAATTAGCCTCTAGAATTAGAAGTTGGAATGCTTTCATAAAAGAATGAGAGGATTGGAGAAGGTTAGTGCCTTACATATTCACAAGGAAGAGAAGGAAAGGATGAATGAAAAAATGAAAGGAAGGAAAGCCAAAGGGAGGAGTAAAGGAGGAATTTCATAATTTAATCAATATTTTGAACAAAAGGAAGACTTTTATGAAATGGGGAAATATGAACTGGAAGGAGGACATGACAAGATTATTATGTCATGTGCACATCAACAAGATCAAAACTAAGAGAAATCTTTGGAAAGAGTCAGTGAGGAGAGAGATGTGAAATACAATAGGTTTTCATATTTTAAGTTGTTAATTGTTGAAAGTGTTTTACAAGATGAAGGACAAATTTCTCTTGGAAATATGTTTGCTTGTACAGATGTAGACAAGCATGGGAGATATGAAGATAAAAATAGTCATCCTTCCTTACAAGAACAATAATATGGGACAAAGAAACTAGATGACTTAGAGGCATGGAATGTAGGAAGAAGAGTTTTTATAACTCTTACATAGGGTACTATTGAGGAAAGAGAGGACTGCAAAAGGTGTGGAATTGCAGTGCTTGAATCAATTTTTTCATCAAACTAAAGAAGAAGACTTGAAGATCAAAGAATTTAGGAGTTTGATAATGTAGTTAAAGACATCATGAATATTAGGACAATTTGGCAAAGGTTCAACAATTCAAATTTTTGCAACAAAAAATAAACATATAAGTGAATGGTTGTATATCCTCATACCAAGCAAAGTATTAATTTTTTTATGAAAGAAATTCACTCAGAACAGTGGATAGGTGGACGATGAAGGAAACAAAGGAGACATTCCTTATAATTTTTCGAAGTCAACAAGTTAAGGAATTGTGGATTGATGTACAAGATGACTTAGGAGAAATGATTTGGGAGCAAAAAATTATGTCGATGATCGAATCAGAAATCAAAATGTATAGTGAAGTACAATAAAAAGTATTCAATGAGGAGTACATGGAGATAAGTATCAATTGTTTTGAATCATTGCAAGTATATGTGTGTAATTACAACAAGTGTTGTAGGCTAATATTGATATTGGAGTCCATGCAAAGAATTCCTACAGAAGTAAAGCATCAAAATCAAATTGACAACAATCAGTAGTAAACAAGAGTGAACAAAACAAAATTGGTAAAGAAGATTTGCAAGTGGAGTATCAACATCATAATAAAATTCATTTGAAGTGCTTATGGCAACAAATCAAGTGGACATAGAGTTTGGAGTCTAGGAGCAGGAGAAGATGTAATAAATGGACCTGCAATTGAAAATTTATGACAACAAGATGGAGGTTATAATTAGTTGAATCTTGTAGTAGAAGAAATTGGAAAAAATCATGAACAAGAGTCCATGAATTATTTTAACCTGGGGAGTGTGATGCAGGAGAATTCTTCAAAACCAACAAGGCTAATAAGGTCTTGAGACATTTACTAAAGGGAGTGGGTTCCCTTAATTGAATTATTTATTTTCTTAAGTTTGTAAATTAAACTATAAGAATTAAATTGAGATTGATTAATGTGAAGATCATGAGAATTGTATAGGTTTAGAGAGATATTAAGAATAATAAGTGATATTAGAGATATATTGAGGATTTTATGGATCTAAAAGATCATAGGGATTTGGATATGAACCAATTTTGGTATCTGAATCCTTTCATTTTAAATATGTAAGCCTAAGGGCATAAAGGGGGTTGTATTTAGATAATTTTAGCCAAGACATATTGTTGGAGTGGCCCCTTGGCACGTTTCATTCCCAAGGAACCCAACTCTTCCCATAAATGAAGACTTTTCCTCCCAAATTCCTTAGTTTTAGTCTATAGTGGAAGTGCATGCACTCGAGCTTTGCGAATATGTTTATATATATATATATATATATATATATATATATATATATATATATATATATATATATATATGCATTTTTGAATATCTGTACTTTTAATTATTAGTCCTTGTTGAAGGCGCAAAGGGACTATAGTGATAGATAATTCGCTGACTTCAGATTAATATGTCCTTTGACTATAATTTTCACATCATCTGTATTGTTCGTACTATATAAGTAAAACCATTATTTTATAGATAAAAACAAACTTATATGTCATTGTCTCATTGGAGAATATATTGGAGGTCTTATTTCCATCTTCGTTGTTCCCAATGTTGTAAATGTGTAGATATCCAAAGTTTCAAGCTTAGACGCTCTCTTTTATTTTTTATTACAATTTTACTGAAATGTTTACATACCGAAAGTTTTGAGCATGGATGTTGTTTTTTAATGTTTTTTTATTATTAGTCCTTGACGAAGGCATAGAGGGACTATAGAGGTCGCCTATTAATATGTCTTTTTATTAGTCCTTATTATTAGTCCTTTGTATTTGTATTGAATTGTTTACATAGCAAAGGTTTAGAGCATTGACACTTTTTTTTAGGTGTTTGAATAGGCTTGACAGCTTAAATGTTTACATAGCGTGAGGTCCTGAAACCTGCCTGACAACTTAAATGTTTCCATACCATGAGGCCCTTAAACAACCTAACAGCCTTAAATGTTTACCTTCTCAGAGTACATTTTTCCTCAAATTTTTCCATGCAATGTTGTAGTGAATTTGGAAAATATTCTTGTCCACCGCCAATTGAATAGGCATTGTATGTTTCATACTTCTTCTATGCTTGGAATCTTATTTGGTCATCGTTGAAGATATATACATTGTTTACTGGTTCGGTGGGTGCTTCTTATTCGTTGGTTCGTCGGTTGATGCTTGTTGTTGTTTGGTTCAACTTTGCAAGGTTCATGACCTGCACCTGTGGTTGGACCTGTTGGTGCTTGTTGCTTTCTTTGTTTACTTCAACTTTGCAGGGTTGGGGTCCTGCATTCACAGTTGGATCTGGTTTTTTTTTTACTGTGCGGGGTCCAGGTGATGCACCCACAATTCGTCCTGTGCTTCTGTCGTTCATCGTTTCATAGTAAGTTTCGATGCCATAATTTTATTTCATATTCGTTCTTTGTTGTTCATTGTTTGCAGTTTGCAAGTAAGAATGTTTGATTATTTCTACTAGCATGCTCTTCATATGTTTATGGTTCCTTGTGTGCTTGGGTTGCAGTTTGGTAATCATTGGAGATACATATGTTGTTTACTGGTTCAGTGTTTGTTGCTCGTTCACTTGTTCGTCAATTGCTGCTTGTTGTTGTTTGGCTCAAGTTTGTGAGTTTGAGGTCCTGGGGCTACAGTTGGGCCTGTTCATGCTTTCTCACTAGTTTTTTGCTTGTTGTTTTCTTTTTTTTACTTCAGCTTTGCAGAGTTGGGGTCCTGGGCAAAGTGTTGGAGTTTTTTTTTTTTTTAATCAGTTTGCGGTGTTCAGGTCGTGCACCTGAACTCAATATCTGGGGCATGTCCCGTGCTCGCATATCCTTCTCTTAAATTTTTCTCCAATTCTTTTTCCTGGTTCTGGACCATACCTGCATGTCTTTTTAAAATGTTCCTGTAGAAGAAAATGATACTAAGATAGTGCTACCAAGAGTGGTGTTCTGTGGATTGCAAATTGCAGTATTCAGTTTCTATGTTGTTTGGAGAGCAATATTTCTAGCATAATCAATGTGTTCTCAAATGCATCACACCATTTACATTTGGACAAAACCATTATCATTCTAGGACACCTCAGTGTTGACATGATACAAAATAGTGACATAACAAATGATTGGACAACTACATGTGCAATTACAATGTATGTTGTCTTTTTGTTAAGATAAAACATGTGCATAACACACTTATTAACCATATATGGTGAAATGTTCCCATATCACAATACAACCTATTTATCCTATACACAATCTGGTGTGACCATGATACAATTTGTCTTGTACCTGAAATGTGAGATTACACCAAAGATACTACAAAATTATATTTCCATGTCTCAAAGCATATCTGGATACTTTGTTGCAGAAAAATAAAATCATTTAGCTATGGCCATGCAATTTCTTAATATTTTGTGGCTTGTAAAATATTTTGGGCAGGAAAAACTTTATATAATTACAACCATGGATGGAGAAAATCAAAGGTTCATGTTTCTAACTATCTTTTATTGTATTCATTGACTCTCATTTAGTGTATGTACATATTACTTGTTCTCCTCTGCATACCAGCTTCCATTCATGTTCATTGTATTTTGTGCGTTCCCACATTCAAACAAATAGAATAGCTGGAGAAAACGAAGCAGTCTTTACCGCAATGGTGGAAGAGGAGATACAAAGGTACATGCTTGTATTGTTATTTCATATTCCCTTGTTTTGTATTACATTTATAGTCTGTATATGTTTTCACCTAATTTATTGTATGTAGACATTGTGTACCTTCCTAAATCATAACTTATCTTCATGTCCTTGGTATTTTATGTGCCGCTACATCAAAAAAATTCAAACTCTATTTTTTTTTTCCATGTATTTATGCATACTAACTTCCTTCATGTCCACTATATATTTATTGCATTGCTACATTTAAAAAAACATAGTGGATGGAGAGGACGATGGACTCTTTGCCACAAATGTAGAGGAGGAATTACAGAGGTTCATGCCTCTACTCTTATTTTATATTCCAATGTTTAGTATTTCATTTATTGTTTGTGTATTTGTTCTAGTTGTTCTACTACTTTGCACCTATTTTACTGTATGTAGATACTACGTATATTTCTACATAGCAACTTATTCTCATGTGAATTATATTCTCTTTGTTTCTATTGGGAATTCGTTTTGTCATGTTTTAATGCATGTTCTTATCATTTAATTTGATCAAATGGACTCATTACATAGCTGGTTTTCCCGTACTTGGTGTAAAAGTGTAACCTAAGAAGAGCCCATGAGATAGTTCAATACTTATGCATATTTTGTACGTTCTTATTAGTGAAAATGTGTTAATTTATTAAAAAGAGATCTTCTAATGGTGTGATTTGAATAAACAGGTTGGGTGACTAGGTAGCCTTGATCGTTGACATTTCCAGTCATCCGGTACTAGAGTAAAAGTCAAATTTTGAAGTCTTCTAGAAGAACATCGGGGACATGAGTTTTATCGAGAACATCGTCGACATGCAGACACATGAGTCATAATTTTCCCAGCTCGCACGTGTGGACCTCCAGCTCAGGGGGAATATTTCAGAAAATAGAAAAATCTCAAACTGCCAACTTTCACCTCGATTTTTGTGCACATGGAAGCGAATAGGAAGATTCTAAAACATGGGTTTTTCTCCCAACATGGCCAATTAGGTCTTTGATGAGCCGTTTTCGAAAATTTTCTACGGTTACAGAGTTATGGAAGGTGCTTTGGAGTGGATTAATAAAATAACATAGTTTTCCTGTTATAGTCCAGTACCAACGTGATTGTCTAATTATGGTACCAACGTGACTGTCTAATTCCGGTACCTCTGCCTGTGAAGATCTGGTGGTTGATTAAATCTCTAGATGCTAATGATATCGAGAATATTGTTGGGTGGTAGTAACCTAGTTTAGCAAAACAATCGAGTAACCATCAGATTTGATTACCATGTAATTAATGATCTCTTCCTTGTAAATCACAACCTGAACTCTATAAGAACATGGTCATGGCAAGGGAGAGAAGAGAGGGGGATTTGGACATATAGACATATGAAGAAATAGAGAGCAGTGTTGCATATTGTGAAACATATCCTGAGTTTGAGTTTAATGAAAGAATTTCATTTATGTCCATGTTTTGATCATTAAGGAATGAATGTGAATTGAGTTGTTGGTATAATCTAATTTCATGTTTTAATATTTGAGTAAGAGCGATGTGTGGATTAAAGACCAACTTACTATAGACTCCAGTCGCCGACCTGTTGAAGCGGCAAGGGCCCACCGCCCAACAGAGGTCAGCATTTCTGTAGGTTAATGTTAGTATTTGATTTTGGTAGTATACTTGTTAGGTTAGTTGAAGCTTTGATTCTTCAATTTAAATCATCATCTCTAATAGCTTCAGATTATAACAGATAGTATAGTTTCAGATTTTGGTTATATGATTGCTTAAGATCTTTACTTACTTTGTTTTTTCATATGCTATGTTTTTATGAATTTTATTTTGTTCCATAGACATGAATGTTGGCAGCAATAGTCAGACATATCTGAAGAGGAACTAGTGAAGTTCACAACAACACATTGTGAACCACAACATACTCAACATATTGACTATTGAACTACCCATGCTATGTCTTGATGATTGATGTGTGATTTCCCTTTCAGAAGTGTGGATTGCATAGTTAGTTTTCGGAGTCAAATAGAAGATTTGATCTATCAAACCAACTCCATCTCATACTTGCATGTGCCATAATAGAGTAGATAGCCTCTCTGTGAAAGACAACCAAAGTGCATTTCAGTTTACTATTTTGATTTGTTTCCAGCATACATAGTTCTATACTGATGACGTTAGAAATTACCTTTCTTACTGGTGTCTTGTAACTCTGTTGATTACGAATCCCAGATTGATAATTAATGAGTGCATTATACTAAACATATAATCAGCACAACATTTTGGCGTCGTTGTCAGGGAGTTGCAAACGGTAGGAAGTGATTTTTAGCTTAGATTGTTTGCATAAATTTTAATTCTTTTAAAGGTTGCTTGAGGGAGGAGGATAAAATGTTTAAGACGTGAGTGAAGAGCCACGCGACCACTAGAGTGGGGTTCTCCGAAGCTAGGTTGCCTTCTTCCTTTAATGCAAAGTGTGTTTTTCTTTATGAATTTTATTTTTAATGAACTAGCTCGTGTGAAAGGATAACTTGGTGACAGCAGGATCCAAGTAAGCGAGGAGTTCAAGTTTGGTGAGTTTTATTGCAATTAGTAGTTTTAGATTAAAATTTCAATCTCTTTAAAGATAAACCATTTTTGGGGTGTTGTAAGAACCCTCGAGTAGTAATCTATGTTGCGAGACAGGATCTACCAGCCAACAGAAGAATGATGATTAAGAGTTTGATGAGCAAAGGAAGAAATGGTACTTCAAGGAATTTCACAAACTTTGATAGCAAATGGAGACCTACCTACATCTCGAGTGGAGAAAATCCTCATTGTTATCAAAGGCCTATCTACATTTGAGGTGGACCAAGTTTTGGTTGCAGTCAAAGATTTATCTGTATCTCAAGGAGGAAGAGAAGAGAAGGAGAATCACGAGCCACACAATGTAGCAGATCCAAAAGTTCATAAACAACATCTAGAGGAGATTCAAGAGTCATGGACCACAACTGATAAAGAGTGGATGCTGGAACCTGAAATTAAAGAGTCTCATGCCTGCCTGACACCAGATTTTATCAATGAAGACCATATTTCAAAAGATTTACTTGACATTATAATGGAAGATCTAGTAAGCCAAGAAAATCAAGATTATATTGAAGGTTGGATCCAAATAGTAGGTAAACTACCATATTGCTCCCTTATTCGAAAATTCACAGCATCATTCCTAGAAGAGCAGCTGGCCTCTCATGTCTGGACAACCATTAAGGTATATTTTCCATATTTGGATATGAGTTTGCTTATAAATTTGTTTCACACATGGCTGCACTAGAAATTTTCATATACTTGAAGAAAGACTCGCTCTTTCTCAATTAGGAAGGACAGTAAATAAAAGTTGCATATAGTTGTTAGTTCGGTGCAACATCATTTTTATATCTTCTACAAAAATCAAAGTGATTAGGTGTGTTGATAAGTTTTGTTTTCCAATAAAATGAAAGTGACAACCGGAACAGGTGGACAGTGCTTCAAAAAAAATGGAGGTTTTCACATCTCCACATTACAAGCATGACCATTAATCTCTTTGCCTCACTTTTCGCTGCAATTTCAAATTTTTTTTTTTTTTTTTTTATTAGTGTGTTAGCAGTATGAATCCTCAAAAGTAAATTTACGAAGCATTTGAACTTCAAGAAATTTCCAAGGATACAGGGAAGCTTGCAACATGTCATCTGGTGTTGTGCTGATTAGGTACCAAAACACCTATGCTGATCCGATACTGAAACCCTATCTAGTACTGGTAGCCTGTGCTAGTCCGGTACCAGAAAACAATCTAGTACTGACACTTTGTGCTAGTTCGGTACCAAAACAAAAAAGTCTGGTACCTAAACATTGGTATAAGATATTGTTGGTTAACCTTTATATCCTTTGCAATGGTTAAAATGATAAATTAACTTTAGAGAGTATGACTGCTATATTTTCTAAATTGTTTGAATAAAGGAAGTACTGATGGGTATTGGAGTTTTGTAGTGCCACACCTTGCAGCTGGAACATTACTTCTCTGTTTTACTATGTAAACAATGTTACTTCTCAATTGATGATTATTTGAACTTCAAGAAACTACCAATATTACAGGGAAACCATTGCAGTAGCATATAATTCAGTACTGTGCTGGTTCGGTACCAGAACACCTGTGCTGGTCCGGTACCAATAGATTTGTGCTGGTTTGGTACCAGAAGAGACTATTTTAATCCAGTACCAACAAGTTTGTCATAATCCGGTATTGCAAAGAAATCCGGTAATGTATTAAAAGTTATTCATCAATCTTGATTTTCTTTGCAAACAATAACATGATAAAGTGAAGATGATTGTTATACTTGAAAATGACTGCTATGCTTGTTAAATCTGAAAACAATTATAATGATCTTGATGAAGATTCTTGGGTTTTTGAAACATGTACATTGGCACTACAATTACTTGTTGATCTTTTTGTCAAGTTCTATGATTCAGTTAACCATTTACTTGGGAAAGTGATGGAGTTTCTAACAAACTTTATAAAGCAGCGAGTCCAAAGTTTGGCTAGAATTGGGGTGTCTGCTTTTTTTCGTTTGATGAACAATGCTGGTAGTATTTTCTCAGATGATAAATGGAAACATGTGTTGTTATACTTGAAAATAGCAGCTGCAGAAACAATGCTAGATTATGCCCAGATTGCTTATAGTCTAGTTGATAGTGAACCATCAGACGTTCAAGAAGAGGATCCTATACACATAAGAAAAGTATTTTAGTCACACTATGAGGCCTGCAAATCATAAACCTATTGTGTGCCATTCGAGCTGAAACCAAGGAGCTGACTGCAACATCAAATGGAATCTCTCATGCAAGCCTAGAAGAAATAATTTCTTTTGGTTCAGTTGCTGACTAAAGGGAAGTATTTTAATTTCTTTTGGTTCAGTTTCTGGCTAAAGGGACGTATTTTAATTTCTTTTGGTTCAGTTTCTTTAATTTCTTTTGGTTTTGTTGCTTGAATGAGAAGATATAATTTATTTTGCCTCTGTTGCTTGAAAAGAACCATGCTTAATCTGATTTAAAGTTTAGAGGTTGTTTTCATCAAAAAGAACATTACAAACATCATTAGTACTTCAACATGATTAAAGGGATTAAAAATATTATCCTATAAGTAACTATTTCACCCTAACTACACTTCAACAATAATCATTGGACTATCTTTACTAAAGAGTAGCATATGAGTATATGAACACTCTCTGTCATGGGCACACTAGGAAAACTTTATGGGAAGAGGATGTATCAATACCCTAAGGTAAATTTAGGTCATTCTCTAATGAACAAACTCAAATAGACCATACATCTAGAATATTCTAAGGAAGTAACATAAATACATGAGTTTATTTTTCCTTCAAACAAATCTTTAAAGACATTTCAAATAAGAGAGTATATCTTCTAACCCAATACCATCCCAGCCTGTAAAAGGGTTTTTAGACGAGCCTCCCCCTGTCACCTATGAAAAAGCACTCTTTAAAAAAAATTAAAATAGGTGACTATGGGACAAGAAGCCTCTGATAGAAAAAGGTTTTAAGAGACTAACTTGCCGGGATACTGAACAGGTCTGCTGGCAGCGGGTACCGGTCTGTGGTATGACTAAGAAAACCCATCAAGGTACTAAACAGGCCTATTGGCAATGGGGCATTCTACCTGGGGAAGGTATGTCTCTCACTAAATAACACAACTGCCCCACTGGAGTACTGAACAGGCTTGTTGGCAGTGGGTTTTGGTTTGTGAATGTCTCATTTATACTTGTTTGATTGAAAAATTCACTTTTGTCATAAAAATATATATAAATTCCAGATTAACAAGAAAAATGAATACTACAAGCACATGTCCATTTGAGAATTACCCTAAGTCAACCTTACCGGCTGACATCTAAAGCCTACATTACATAAGAAGGAAACTTCTTAAGAGTGGAGCCCTAACTAGGGAGTCTAATCTACTTATACTATGAAATTTATCCATAATATATAATGATAGTAAATCTCTGAAGGAAGTTAGGTTGGGACTGTTCTTCTGGAAAAATAATAAAACTCCCTGTTTTCATTGCTAAATATTGTTGCTTGTCAATACGTCATCAAAAGAAAGGCAATTTCATTTTTAACAACAAATAAGGCATGAGATCATATGCTAGATGACATAAGCACTTTTGGAATTTGATATGGTTTATCTTCTCTTATCAATTTTCTTTCATTGTTATACAATGTGCCAAATATTTTTGCATAGGGATATGCAACACCTTTGGCATGGGGGAGGGTCAAAGAGCCTCTTTTAGGACTCTCTTCCATACTCACAGCTCATCTTCAGAGGGAAACATGCAACAAAAAAAAATTTAATTAAAATTTTAACTATCTATTGACTATCAACAACCCTGCAAAACTAGGAAGAAACTCAAGTACAAGCACAGGTTAAAGAAGCTCCATAAGGTACAAGAAATTCCAGTACTGATCCTCCAATAAGATCTAGCCTGAAGAATGACCGTTGTTTCAGATACTCTGCAAGTTTTAAACACAAGAACAATAAGCCTATGTTTCAGATCATACACATCATGTGGTTATACAATGGTCATATAGTCAACATGCATCAGTTCTACATAGTCCTCTTTCAGCTTGTAGTCATTTCTGGTAGAAGCATGTGATAAAAGAGTTTGCATGAGGACATGTAAACCAACAGGCATGGGGGAGAGCGAGAGAGAGAAGGAATCCCATGTAACAACCTCCTCATTACGACAACGACTCTTTAACATAAAATATATTTTTTTTGTGTTAAGGTGTGTGCGCGTGTAGAAGTAACAAACAACATTGACTCTACGTTGCCACCCGACAAGGGCACACAACAAGTAGCTGCAAGCAATGAACGACCCAAGACATAAGGCGCGCACAAGTACTGCAACAATAACGACCAAGGACATAAGGCGCACACAAGTACTGCAACAATAACGACCAAGGACATAAGGCACACAACGCAAACATTTAATGACATACTGGGAATGCACAGTACGAACACAGAGGGAAGGATCCCTAGTAGTAGATCTTACTATTCCTGCACAGGAAAGCAGGGTGTTGAATATTATTTCTCTGCTCCGGAGAGAGAGAAGGTCAGATAGTCTCCTGGCCGACTGCTCAGGCAGGAACTAGTAATCTCCGTCAGGTGTGTCGCAAGAGTGGAAACCCTGCCTTTAAAGGGCTCGAGACTCTTGATACGGCACTGGATTCCTTCGCGAAAATAATCACCACACAAACTTCTATACTAAGGCTACATGGAGGTGTCTACGTCCCACCCAACACAAGAAGTCCAATCAACAAATTATTACAACCCCGCGCAACAATAAAAAGGGGCATCCACGTCTTCTACGGAAGGTGCAAGACAGGACTCAGACAACGACCACTAAAATGGTGACAAGGCAATGTCTATGACTCAACCGTGATTGATTATTAGCCAATCTCCCATTTAATTTTATTAACCGCGAGTACATTAGCATAAGGTAAATCTAATTAAATTTGCCCTTAGCTTAAGGGCCTTACCCTTTTGTGTTGAAATTATAAGGGAATTAAAAAGTCCTTCCGATGTCCTTTACCTTTATACTACAACCACATGGTAACAAATAATAATGACCTTACACTCTTATGTTCTCAAGGCTGCATGCATTTTCAAGGGCGAGGATATTACATTTGTCGGGTACAATGATAAACTACCATGACTTTACATTACAAATGAAAATTCAATTACATCACAATCACCTTATATCTGGTACATTTCCCATATGATAAAAACACAATAACACTACCCTAGAACAATAAAAACTTCACATTTTACATCAATATCCTTGCAACGAAG
>JZKD02S0027707.1:253583-263805 GCA_000966675.3 Picea glauca | reverse complement strand
ATGACCTGGATTAGTCCAAAACCCTAATTCCTTAACCGAAAATAGAAAACCATCGGCAAAAAACCATGTGCCGAAAAACCACCTAAATATCATGTGGTCCCGGAAATATGTCGTCTCGGTAATATGTCGTCCCGGTGCAAAGAATATAACACATACCCAACAACAACTATAATACAGTGGTACACTACCACACCAAGTATCACACAAGTACTTGATCAGTAGTGTATAGTCACAAATAGTGGAACACATCTACCACAGTAGTATACATCTACTGTCTGGAGACATACAATCTTCATAACAATCATCTGATATTAACCTACACAGAAACACTGTTATGATATAAAATGAATCATCTGGGCCATTATTCCACTCACATATGTGAGATCTTGGAAGAGCATCTACCCTCAAACAAGTAAGACATCAATGATGAACTATCTGGACTATTCTTCTCAAGCAAGGAAGAATAATTGTCCTGATTTCTAAGCCTGGACCATTCCCCACCCTGGGCCATTCCTTCGACACTAAACAAAGCATAAACTGGAGAGAATGAGTCTTCCCTAAGGAATGCCTTACCCTGATTGTTGAACCTGGACCATTCCCCACCCTGGGCCATTCCTCCGGCACTAAACAAAGTGCAACCTGGAGAGAATGAATCCACCCTAAGGAATGACTGTCTAGACCATTTCCCATGTTAACCACAAGAGGAAATGACTGTCCTACACCAACCTCCAAAACGGACCATTCCCCATGTTAACGACAATGGGAAATCGTTGTCTGGCGAGGCGGGCCATTATTCTTGACTAACCCTCAAGAAGAGAGACTTCCCTAGACCACTCCCCATGTTAACCACAATGGAAAGTCGATGTCTATAGTACATCAACAATCCATCGAAGCATTTTCATTACGAAAATGACCGTTCAATCTGGACCATTTTCCGAACTGGAAAATGCTTATCCGTTAGAAATCTCAAACCACTTTTCGAACTGGAAAGGAACTGCTCATCCTAGACCATTTTTCGAACTGAAAAATGATTGTCCATCAATCAATAACACATCGATGCTCCCTCCCAACCTGGGAGTGATCTCTTCCTTTTTCAATAAGAAAGTCATCTCCATGAGCTCTAGCTTGAGTATGCAAACTCTTTCATCTTGTATAGAAGCTTTACCAAAATGTCTTCTTATCTACTCATCTGTGGAGATATATATTTGAGAACCATTTTCTCCTTTTTGGACTTCATCATGGATAATGTAATGCTTGATTTCAAATGTACTTCAGTCTGGAACACTGGTTTTTCTCTGAAGGCTTCATATAGCTTTGAGCAGTAAAGTATATATTTATTGGATTCTTCTTTGGTTCCTGATAGCTCACATCATCGTGGCAAGGGTCAAACTGGAACATATCCATGTGGCACTTCTTCTGTCATCATGAGATCTTTGTCATGAATTGGGAATCCATCATCTTGATCTTCTAAGTAATCATTCTGATACAATATCTCTATTATAGAAGATCTTCACCACGCTTAGGTTGTGCATTGGAGCTTCTCCACCAAGTTGTCTTCTTCCATCTTCATATAAGGGTCTCTTTATGGTATGCCTCAAAGTCTTGAGGTTTCTCTTCATACGCTCTTTGTTCAATTGCTCTGGGGAATAGTCTTTTCATTCATCTGATGTAGAACTCCAACCCATGGATATTGTGGATGATATAATGACTCATGTAGAGGTATGTTTGGTGTACTGGAACAAGTAATCATCATAGTCTTCTCCCTCCATCTGGGAGAACCTCTAGTTCTGGATCTTGCAATGCTTGCATTCATATACACTATTCTTCATCACAACTTTCAGTTCCTTTCCTTGATTTTTTTTAGTGAGTTCATATCAGGCTGGTAATCTTGTGATTCTTAATACAGTGACTGGTTGTTCTGGATTCTCTTCCTTTCTTGGAATCTTCATGTTCTTCCTAATGTTTTTCTTTAGCTCTCGGGTCCATCGAGTTTCTTATAGATTCCATGCCCTAAATATTCCACTTCTTCCTTTCATTATAAGATCACAGATGTGGGTGGAAAACCAAGGATACTTTAAGGATTCTCTTCGAAGAAGACTTCTTCTGAGTTCGAACTGAACACGTAATTCCTTTCATGGCTACTACCATGGATATATACTTCATTATCTTCAATGGATTATAGGATTAGCTCCCTCCTAATCCTTTCTTTATGTATGAGTGCATGTTTTTATTTTGGAAATATATAATCATCTCCCTCCGTCTAACGGAGTCCATGCTTCCATATGCATCCTTATTGTCTTCTACAAAGTGTCATAAGTCTTTCTCCAGTTTCCTCTTGATTGATGATTTCTTTCTGTCTTTTCTTCTTTTAAGTCTCTTCAGAATTGATTCTGATTTCAACTTATCTTGTAATAGCTTCCACATGATTTGTTTAATGTATTTCATCCTTTCATGTGTATTATCTGACTTGTATAATGATAGCAATCCTTATCTTGTTGTTCTTCCATAGGTATAGTTCTTCTTGGAATATTAACTTCTAAGAGATAGATATGCAAGATATGTACAAAGATTATGCAAACAATATATGTACAAGAACTAAGAAGAGTATTGTTACCTTCAGAAGAGGAAGCCTCTTTCATCCTGCTTAGTCTTCTTTGTAGGTTCCTTTTCTTCGGAAACTAACTCTTTGTGTTTATCCTTCCTTTTGTTTAGCTCGGGACAATGATTATTGTAGTGACCATACTTTTGACAGTTGAAGCATTGTATTTCTGAAATATATTTCTCTTGATTTGGATTCATCCTTGAACCAAACTTCCTTTTGTTCCTGAAATTATAGAATCTTGTTGTGAAGGCTTGATCATCGTACATCTTTTGGTGTTTCTCTTTTGCAATGATCCTAGATTCTTCTTGAGCACAAGTCCAAAGTTCTTCAAATGTAGGATACTCCTTCCTCGTGTTCATGCTTGCGGAAAATGCATCCCATGTCTTGGGAAGACCATTGAGTAAGATGTTTACCAATTCCTTCTCTGAAATGATCTCTTCAATAGCTTGTAGTTGATATATTAATTGGGAGATCCTCAAAAAGTATGATTTTATGCTATCATCATTATTCATCTTCATGTCACAGAGCTCATTCTTTAGACTCATCACTTGTCCAATGTTTCTGACTGAGAAGCGGTTTGTTAGGGCATCGTACATCTTCTTCGATGAGTCAAGATGGGAGATGTAGGGTATCGAGTGGTATTTTATAGAGTCCACTATGATACTCATGGCATTGATGTCACTGTCTTTGAACGTTTCCATAACTGCAATGTTCTACAGTTCTTCCTCTTTTCCTTCTTCAAACTCTGGTTTCATGATCTTTCCTTTCATGATATCCAACACTTTATTCTTGGCAAGGATGAGGTCAATCCTTGTCTTCCATCCTCTGAAGTTAGAAGCTCCATCTATCTTTTTTTCTGACTTCATGGAGTAGGTCATGGCTTCTTTGACTTAGTCAACCCTAGATTTGACCAAAAACTCAAACTTGACGTCTTGGCTTGCTGAGAGTACCAGGAGATGCACTAGGCTAGGGTGCACTGGTATATCTAGAAATTAGGTCAATCCCTTCACTTAAGGTTCCTCAATGAGAGAGTTAGGGTTTTTGCAACTGCTCCTGCTAGTAACCGTAGCAGTAGTGCTTTTGGTGACTGCTCCTGCTAGAAACCCTAGCGGAAGTTATTCAACGATCTCAATATCCTAATGGATATGCTTCCTTCCAATGGTTATACTGAATGAAGGAGGTGTGGGCCCATAACATGTTAGAATATAATGGATGTGCTCATTTTACCATCGACAATATCACTATTGTCACCCAACCATAGGCCGAAGCCATCCTACGAGCACCTTAACCTTGACAGAGAATCATTCTAGAAGAAAACCCTAGGCTAGATAGACAAACAAAGGGTAGCACACTTTTCCCCAAGGATAGCGCATCAAACAAGAGCTGATCAGATAGTCCAAACCCTAACCAAGAGATAGTCCAAGCCAAAACTGAAATATTCTAGCTATAGCAGATGAAACGACAACTCTCCTCCAAAACTGCACAGAAATTGAGCAACTGCAGTGCGCACAAGTGCTTCTCTGCAATTCTGAGAATGCCTGCCAGAATGAAGATTGGCCTCCTGTATTTATAGTAATTCTGGCTAACTGCCTGGGCTGACTTCTCATTCTGGGTATCTGTTTGTTCAGTATATATTATTTCTTCTGGATGACTTCTTCTCTTGTAGGCTAATAACCTAATATCAATTATCCACTTGAGCTGACTTGTGTTCTAGGGTTATTATCCAACTCATTAGGGTTTCTTCTTGCTTCCCGGAATATTCTATTCTCGTCAGGTTTACACGTGGAGGTAAATACCTCTGAAAACTATCGTAATATCAACACTTATTTGGTCCTTCTGATGTTCATCTACACATGCTTGCACCAGAAAAAGTTGGAATAGTGACATGGCCATGAGTAGTCAATCATCGCAAACATCATCAGACCGACAAGGACAAAGTTAAAGATGCATACATTTTGTTCCTCATATGTTTACCAAACAAATATCCTCAACTATTTATTCATCTATGCCATGGTGAATATGTTGATGTCATCTTCAACACATACTTTGTAGTTCACAAGAAGTATCAACGAGCACAAGTGAGATGTCGAACATAGCGAAAGTTCCACAGACTAAGAGGTATGTTTTCAAAACTCTACCTCCATACTTCATCCAAGTTGTTCGTCTACTTGTACATTTATGCCAGGAAAAAAGAAAAAAAAAATAATGCAAACTACCATTCACACTACTTTTCCTGTTCAAAAAATTGTCATCGGGTCTAAACTTGTAACACCCAAAATACTATCAATAGAGGGATTGAACAGTCGATGAACTAGACAATTGTTCGTCAGGGACATAATGGTCATCTATATCACCTACTTGGACAAGGAAAAGAAAATTAGATCCATTATGTGTGCTGACATGACAGACAACAAGGCCTTGATGATAGTGACACTGACTATTCCCATAGAAGTTGTCCAGAAACATGCAAAAAAGATATTGCTAGGTAATGGGATATCCATTACAAATTTTAATATATTTCCCAAAACAATATACGACCATGGTCATTGTTATCGGATTATATCGCTCAATGAAACAAGTATTGTGGAAAAAATTCCCGCTATTTGTTCAGAATATCATTTCATCTCGGACACAACTATCATCCAACTTTCATATAGAAATGACACTTACCCAATCGGAACCATTGGTGCAACTATCACACTCGCGAGAAAACGTATCTCACAACACATTCTCCATATAAAATATGGAGTGTCAGACAACAACAAGGCAATGGTACCATTCTCCATATCCAATTTTGTCCTTTCCTTTCACATGTCCATCTATCTCGGTTATGTTACACAACTATTGCATTGTTCCATGTTGCAGTTGCAATTGTTCGACACCTATTCAAATTTGTTTTCCTCAATGGAACAACAATTGCATAAAGGGAAATTTCCACTTATTCTCTTCAAAAATATAACAAAGAAAAGAGATGTTAAAGAAAGGATATGCCATACAACCCAAGCAACATTTGTAACAGAATTGCGAATAGACATATTACAGGATCTCAAGAAACTAACTAGATCTATAACTGTTGTGCGTATACAACTATAATTTCATCCTCACTTTTCTCATACAAATTTCCTTCACCAATTTTTTGCAATTTTTCTTTTTTTAGTTGTGCAGTTGTATATTATATTGTTCAATATATTAACTACTATGCTCACATGCCTAGGTTGACGATGTTTTGGTTACATTGAATGCATACTCGAACCCCTTCGAGCCTGTATGTTCCAAATGAAACTCTCCTTCTTCTGCTTATGATTTCATAAGTGATGATACAATTGATTGTCTGCGATGTAGTAAAAAATGCCCTTACATATATAGGCATTGTCTCAATGCTTCCATCTGAGCCCTGGGCAACACAATTGTACATTATACAATTAGACATCCTCTTCTACAAGATGTGCTTCTTGGGTTAGTAGAATTTTCATATGAAGCATACCTACAGAAAAAGGCAAACAATGTCTATATGGTTCACGAATTTTGGATACATATCAAATTCACCTTAAATGAGGACAATGCAATATTGCATATTGGCTGGAAAAAAAAAAAAAAAAATCATATCAAGCTTTGGCAGGAAACGAAAAAATCTCATGTGTCTGTAATTTTTCTTCACCACCCAGATGAATCTTCATCGGGCTCGAGTTTTTCGAAGTTTACATCTATGGCTGTAAAATTTTATTTCTAGATATTTTGTCTCTTTTTGTGCACTTGAAACAACAAGGAGAATCTAACTACAAATGCAATCGATGTTGTTATTTTCATGTTTTTTTTCATCTCCCAGTAAGAATTTTGCATATTTGTTGGGGTGTCCAAATGAAAAAAAAATGGGTGGCTGGTTGTGGCTTTTTTGGAGGAGTATGCACATTTTTGGGTGCCCAAATTGGAAAAATGTTTTCCAACTATATAGCCATGGTAGGATTTCTGCATTTTTTGGGGTACCCAAATAATAAAAAAAAAGATGATCTCCAACTATACATTTATGCTATGGTATCTGCATTTTATTGATTCCCTAATTGGAAAAAAAGGGATCAACATGGATTGAAACATGACCTTGAGATCTTCAGAATTCACTATAGAGATTGGGGAGTTTGGGCATTGGAATCCATACAAGCAGGTGCATTTATTGGTGATGTACAAGAGCATAAGATTGTTCAGTCCAGAAATGGGAAGCATGAGGACAAACCCCATAAAAATTGTCCCACTGTAAATAACTCAGGCCCATCCTTTGAACCGTCGAAATAGCTTACTCCTCTGGGCAGAACCGTTAGGCATTTCCAATAATATTGGAAATTTGGCATTGTTAAAACTGGTTGTGATAGAACATGGCACTATCAGAAGAAAATGTCCACAGTGATCTTGCTTCACGGTAAAATAGTAATCGGAAAGTTTATTTTTCCCCATTTTGGGTTTTGGTTGTAGCTAGGGTACAATGGGGAAGCTCCACTAGTTTTGTGTTGTCTTGTGTTTGGCAGACTTTTGTTCATATCCCATGGCCCTGATTATTTTCTCATGGGGAACATATACCAGATGTAAGAGAAAAACAATGCCACGTTTTTTTTTTATATATATCAAATTGTTTGATGCAAAGGTCATTGCGTACTACTCTATGGAACCTTGTGGGATCTCGCTTGGCACCTTCTGTGTTCATGTGTTGCCTTGTGCCTTGAATTTCAATACATTTGGTGTTTACTTGGTTCTTGGTTGTATGCTTTGTTATGGAAAACTAATGATACATTCAGGATCTTGGTAGTTTTTCTATGATATTAAAGAATATACAGGACATGCTTTTCCTTTTAATATAAGCTCTCTGATGCAAATGTAGTATGTGGCTCGTTTTAGCGCTTTTCCTTGATTGATGAACTTAGCAAAATTCATCTCCAGGAATATTTTGAATTAAAATGATATATACTATGTGAAATGGAACTATCATATCAACGACATGACATTAAAATTCAAATTCATTGTTGTTATACTTGTGGTGAAGTTGACATTACAATAACTTTACTTAAACATCTCAAAATTGATTTTCTTGTATCTTTTCGATGCTTCTCTTATACAAACACATCCTGGAAATTATAAGCATGGCTCACCTTATCTAATACTTATTTGAATAACATGTTCACATGTTTAATGCACTTCATAGTTATTGTTAATACCATCAATGGGGATTTCTTAGAAAATTTCCATCCCCTTTCTTTTTTCCCTTTGATTTCCCTTTCTGGTTACTTAGTCATTTTTCATAAAATGTCTAGGTGAGGGAGTTGGTGAATTCACGTATTCAGATTTCCATTGATACTTTTATATCACAAGTCCGACCAACCTCTTCCCCATTTCATATTCAGTAAACGTTTTGGATCGCAGGTTCACGGTAGGCAGGTTCTTAGATAGGTGGATTCAACATTGTGTTTCCATTGTTCCGCCGCCTGCAAACAACACCCATACTTCCTCGATCTACAAATTAGCAACCAAATTCCCCTTCTTTTCATTTTCTTTCCCTTTCTGGGTACTTGGTCCTTTTTCCGAATGTGCCATTTTTCCGAATGTCTCATGTTTTTATATACATCACCAAAAGTTCTGAAATATACAAATTGACCGTCGAAATCCGTCATTGTCTCTTGTTCTTTGTTACGCATTTTGCAATCAAAAGTTGGGATAGATACAATTTGACCATCGGGACCTCACGTCTCTTGAGTAGAACTTGTGGCCATGTTTTCAAGGCCATCAATATTCCTTGTTCCAAGTATGTCTCATGCTTTTATACTACCATTTCAACCAACTTCTTACCCATTTCATACTTGGACACTATAACCATCGTCGGTTCCTGGCCAGGCTTGCTCAACATTGCTCTTCCATTCTTTCGCTACCTACAAACAACACAAGAAATTTCACGATATACAAATTGACCGCCAAAATATGTCATTGTGCCATGTTCCGTGTTACACATTCTGTAGCCAAAAGTTTGGAGACAACAATTTGACCATGGGTTCCTCACGTCTCCTGAGTATATCTTGTGACCCTATTTTGATGCCCGCCTAACCATTTTCCATGCTTGTTCATTTCTTGGAATCTCTTTCGCGGGTGGGAGGGTGGACAAAATGTACAATTCTTAATCTCTCTTTTCCGTCCCCGTCACCTTCGCACTTATTTCTATATATGCAATTATTAATATTTAATGCTAATAGCTCATTATGGAGGAACCGTTAAGATTTTCATTAATATCCAAAAGGCCAGAGAAGATTTGTCATTAATACAAATTAAACCAACATTTATGGAGAAGAGTGGTATCCTTTCCAAGTATTCATTTCAAGCATGATACAATCTCTTTAGTGCGTCGTCCAGTTGGCTCCTTTACGAAATCTCTAATCCTTAATCGCTCTTCGTCGTCACCACCACCTTCGCACTTTTTTCTAAATATGCAATTAGTAATATTTAGTGTTAACAACTCATTACACATGAACCATGGAGATTGTCATTGAGAAGCGAAAGGCTTGAGGAGATCTTCCATTGATACACATTAAACCAAGATTTGTGTAGGGTTATATTATCCCTTCCGAATTTTCATTTCAAACATCATCTGGAGAAAACGAAAATTTGCGTTAACTTTTGGCAGCAGTTCCACAACAGTTCTGTCTAGATATAGTAAACACCTTTGGGAATGATGAGTAGAGGTTCCGGTATTCTAGGGCAAATTCTTACTACTCATCTCCCTCTGCCCAGGAGAAAAAAGGAGATGGTCCCTTGGTGGACCGAGAGATATATTTCAAGCCAAAGAATTCCAAGGCAACCCCGCCTACTCAGACAACCTGCCCACTTGCATTGATGCAATCAATTTTTAGCTGGGAGAATGTGATTTGATGGACGATGATATAGAAATGGATGATCGGAATGCAGACGTTGTTCCCACTCCTATGCCCAAATTGAAATCAACCATAATGGGGGGCACTTCCCGTCTCAGCGATGGCGGCCCTGACAAGACCAAAAGAAGGGGTTTCAGAAAATAAACTAATGTTGAACACAATAGCCACTTTGCAGATCGAAAGTAGGAATTCTAGAGGTCCAAATTAGTCCTTTCTGGGAGGAAGTATTTCACTGTAAGGAAATGGTATATTGATGCTCCCAGAGATATATTTCAATCCAAAATATTATTCAATTATAGGACCACTCTCCTATTCTCTGGATATACAATTAACATCTTACCAGAACTCCCACTGGTGCAAGGAATATTCCTACTACTCATCTCCTTCTGCCCATAATGGACTAATTTGGGCCTCTAGAATTTCTCGTGCAACCTGTGTCCTTGAAGTCTTCGACTGTGAGCAGGTGGTTTCTTGGTGTGTCCTAAATTTTAGTTTTGGGATCTTCCATTTTCCTTGCAACTTTTTTTGTCTTCTTCCTCACGTGAAGCTTGTGAGAACTATCAATTTTAATGAGAATATGGGTTCTTATGTCCTCCGACATTTGAAAAAATGTTAAGAACCAAACATCAATATAGCATAGAAAAACCTCAGGAAAAGTACTCAACGCCTTGAAAAAGAGATAATTTCAGATAATAAGCCTCTTCGAGGGGGCAACCTC
>JZKD02S0027707.1:217377-230504 GCA_000966675.3 Picea glauca | reverse complement strand
GGAGACCAGGAGGTATAATTACAACTAATGGCCTAAAGCCGACATAAATAAAATAACATTACTAATATAATATGCCCCAATTAAGGGGTAATGAGCCAATATTAGGGCTTAACAAATACCCCAACTTAATCATCAACTCCTTTCCCTTAATTAAGCAAGCCTTCGATAAACAAGTTGATATTTTTAAGGCATTGTCTTTGGAAAAGTTTTACAACATCCTTGAATATGGTGAAGATGATGTCGACAACTTGCTAGTCAACTATTGGGTATAGAATGAAGAATTTGATCAGGCTTTGCATAATCTTTCTATCGATCTAAGGGAATTAGAACAGGAACTTTTCAACATAAAAATCCAGAATAAGATCAACGTCGCCCCCTTGAGAAGCTACATTGAAGAATGGGTCGAAAGGGAATTGAAGCAGGTCACCGACGAAAGGAAACAGGAAGTTGGCACAATTCAAGTAGTCGTCAATGACAAAAATAAAAAGGCATTAGCAAGAAACTAGCAAAAGGGGTGATATGTACCATCATTATAAGTCTATAGTGATCACATCCTCGTTTGTTTATCAATCCATTTATTCCACTTTTTTAAATAGAAATATCTAGCTAAAGACTGATGCATTTCAATTTCTTCTTTTCAGGTATTACACTCTATCGTTACCCACTTCTTCTTTCCACAGTCCTATTTCTTGTACATATTTCTCTTATGGTGGAGCCCCAATCCCATTCTATATGACAAACACATTTAAATTTCTAAGAATATGTAACATACATTATTATTTTTTGATATATTTCAAATAAAACTGTTTTTTATCTTCTTTTATATTTATGTGCTCATAATGGTCTAGGAAAGAACAAAAATTTTAACATAGCAAAATAGATTATATTTACCCCGATAGACGTCCCCCTTATTGGAATTGATGAGTTATTGAATATTTTAATTACAAATTCCAATCTTGTGGCTAGCATATAAATATGCCAGCATATTCTTTATCGTCGTCCCAAATCAATGAATGAGATTTAATTTCATAACTTCCTTGCATTTATGAATGCATACATTTTCCTTGTTTACTTTTTCACATTTACTTAATATGATTAAGGAATTACTGCCCTAGCCATTGATTGCCACGTTTAATTGATTAAGAAAGATTAATATGTGTAGAAAGATTCATTTCCACATTTAGTATTTAGCTCGGATTAATTATATGGATAACAGTGAACATGATTTTATGGATTTGAAGCATTGCCACTTGAAGAGTTCGATGTGAAGCAGTGGTTGATCTGGACGCATGATGCATTTCAATTAACACAAGGGTGGTTAACATGGACGCATGATGAATGTCACGCTCTATCCTCATCGGAGCATTTCAATTCTTTCTCCCGGTTCTCTCCAGGTTCAGTGCATCACATGTTTGATCATTTTCTAGACGTTAAACCTAGGATCAAATGAAAGAATATAGTTTGGAGTTTTTTCTTTTTCCTTCGCCTTTGCCTTGGGAATTAGGCTTATCATTCCTCGCAAACTTATGATTGCTAGATTAAAATCAAATTCTCTTGGGCACCTTGTGAATGAAAAACTACAGAAAATTATATTGTTTTAGGTTGAAAGTCTGTAAGAGGAACACTGAACCTTCGACAACTAGTCACGAGTTATATTATCCATGGATGGAGATTTCAAACTTCTGTAGTGCAGATTATGAGAATGAATTTGCATCCCATTGATATCGAGTTTTTTTAAATGTTCTCTCTTCGAAGTGAGAGGTGGTGTTAAAAACCAAAGTAGTATATTACGCTACATGACTCTCTCTATATTTGTCTCCATGAATGGGAGAATTTTCTATATGTGTTTCTTATGTTCATTCATTGCCTTTCCAGAGGATTCATATAAATATATCATATATATAATTTATTTATATGTATGATCTATTTAAAAAAAATATGATGTGTGGATTAAATAGAACGATTTCAGGATTCTCATCATGCAGCGGAGTCTAAGCAGTCCCTTGAAATTGTATCAAAAGGTGCCTGTAGAGTTTGAGAGTCTAAAGAGAATAAATTTATGGAAGAGATGTAAGTTGTTTTGCTGAATGGAGACATGGAAAGAAGCGCAGAGGGTGTAGCAGGATATGAATAAAAGGATGATGCAGGATGAGATATCGAGGGGATAAAGGTGGCAATGGGCTGTAAAGGGATAGGACCAGATGGAAGGGGATGGGAATTATGGGGTAATCTAACAATAGAGTTATCAAGACTGAAAGCAGTATTACTATAATACATAAGACCTACATGAGGCTGAGTCTCGGGATAAAGATAATAGAGCTCTGGGGCAATCAATTCACAGCACAGATGATTATGATCAAAAGATGCAAAATTACTCTCGGGATTAATGTTAATATCAATAGCAATACCTTGCCACAGGTTCACCCGATCTCTCCTGTGGATATTCATGTGGCCTCCCAAGGCTTCTACAGAGAAATTCTTTCTTACAGAACATGCAGGCATATGACCTAGGGGGCCATGTACTATTGCATCCCATTACACCACCTGCGTCCTCTGCAAAAGCCCGTTCTTCCCACTAATACCCATGATTATCATCTTCTCTTTGATACGAATTAGGTCTACCCAAAGTCCAGGGAATCTCCTCCATCACCAGATTCACAGCCATGAAATGATGAAAACCCCACGAACCCTAATTACAAGATCATGTAAATTGGATTCACGAACACCATATTTCAAGGTCATCCCAATACAATAGAATATGTTGTAATTTCTATGGGAAATTAAAAATTCTAAAACACTTTAATATAATTTGCATTAGTTTATGTTAAGTGACTTATTACTGTCCAACTAATTTATTAAGGATTTTGTGCTTCATATGGTAAGTATCAAATTGTTTTATTAAGAATATCATATGCAGTTAATTTGCTAAAAACCTTGAATTCATGCCAATTAATTTACTAAGTTCGCCATATAAAACAACTGATTTCATGTACTAATATGATTAAACGCCCTTAAATTTCTACACAAGATTATTCTAAAAATACTTATAATCAGTCTATCATGACATTGAGAATCTAACTTCAATTTCAAACAAATGCCAGCTAAAATTCCAGCTCTACATACCTCATACACATCTGAACAAGGTCGAACCAGGAGGAGAAACAAGGATGGAAGCATTATTTTGTGACCGACATCTGCTATAAAATATATAAACAGTCTAGCATATATCACCTTGTCGAGGATGTATATAGTGATTTATGTGTGGATCAAACAGTGAATCGAGACATTTGGAAATGTTGTATCTACTGTTCAATTACTCTTGTGGCCTCGTGAAATTTTAAAATTATATTGTTTTTAATATGCAAGAACTAAATATTGGATCCAAATATATTTCATGTACATTATAGGTGATATTTTTATGCATTGATCGAAGTATTGATTGAGATATACAATTGTAAATATAATCATATATTATGTTGATGATGCACGATTTGTAATAACCAGAAATTAACCTCTGAATAGATGACTGAATGAAGATTTTTTTATCCTTGTCCACTATCGTAATTTCTCATGGAGTAGCTTTCAGACTTAATTCTTACACAAAAATTTCGATAGACTTGTTGTAATAATCCTACATAAGTTCCATACGTTTAAGTTCGATCAATGAATCGTGATATCGCGTCGACTAGAAACTATAGTGGTTTCTCTTTCTCATCTTTTCCTGGAACAAACTTGTATTAAGAGACGATAAAACTTTGTTTTATTTCAACTTAACAACGATATTATACTGATTGCAACTTCAATGGAAACATGATCGACGAATACAAGCTCCATTGGATACTTGTTGCATCGAGAAGAAACATTTTCAAAAATGGCCAACATGCCTTGGAACTGACCTTTCTGTGTTTGGACTTGAATCAGAACCCTGAACCACTACTGCACACCCAGAATTTCATTCATTGGAGAGAATGTATTAATAATACTTTAAAAATTTGATGAGACAGTCACATTTATGTGGACAAGATGAGATTGAGAGACGACTAATTTTGAAGAGATTGTGTGAATTTGGACATAATCCTATTAAAATTACTTAAATTACTTAAAATCCTATTAAAATTACTTAAATACATTTACATTAACTTTTATATTAAAGATTACCATTTATTAAATTTTATTTTGAATTTTTATTTATTAACTTTTTTACACTAGCTTAGAATTAAAAAACATTTAATTGCATTTCCTTTTTGTTGAGTTCCTGAAAATTAAAAACAATTGTATTTAGTTTCTATTCACTCTCAAAATTTTAAGAATGTAACATCACTTTACATTTCTGAAAATTAGGATTTCTGAAAATTAGGGTTTATGTTAGGGTTTAGCTTCAATCCTAGGTAGTAAGCCACCTATAATACCTTTGAGATGTTACAATTTTTTTAATTTAGAATTTTTGAAAATTAGGGTTTATGGTGGAAAACCTTGATGACATTTTCTTAATGACAATATTTTGGCTCTCATTTTTTCACAAGCCATTTTTTTCCCATCTCACCTTTTTCACATCTATTCAATGTTTTCAGGTGTACAAACATCCTTTATAAAATGTTCTTATTTAACGTAACAAACATCATATCAATGAATTGTGACTATAACTAAGGTCATCCTTTGAAATTTCCAAATTTCGTTCTCTTAGAATTTTGATTATATTTTATTACAATGGATACAATTCAACATAGGAGTTGCCCCTTAGAATTTTGATTGCATTTTTTTTTAATTTAGAATTTCTGAAAATTAGGGTTTATGGTGGAAAACCTTGATGACATTTTCTTAATGACAATATTGTGGCTCTCATTTTTTCAGTAGCCATTTTTTTCCCATGTCACCTTTTTCACATCTATTAAATGTTTTCAGGTGTACAAACATCCTTTATAAAATGTTCTTATTTAACTTAACAAACATCATATCAATGAATTGTGACTATAACTAAGGCCATCCTTTGAAATTTCCAGATTTCGTTCTCTTAGAATTTTGATTACATTTTATTACAATGGATACAATTCAACTTAGGAGTTTCCCCTTAGAATTTTGATTGCATTTGATGTATAATAATTTGGATATATTTTGAAGCCCCGATGATGATACTAGGGTTTATGGTTGAAGAACTTGATAACATTTTCTTAATGACAATATTGTGGCTCTCATTTTTTCACTAGCCATTTTTTTTCCATCTCACATTTTTTACATCTATAAAATGTTCTCACTTGTACAAACATCCTATATGTCAAATTGTTTATATTGTAGTTAGTATAATGACATGAGAGTCCCTGAACCACCTTCGAAGCATTCAAAGGATGTAGGGGGTTGTAGAATGCACAACTTTCAAGTTTCTCTATCATATCATGCTACTCAAAACCATTCTAAAAAAAATTATACTGTGTCTATTTGGGAAAATAAACGATTAAGAGTTCCCATCATAGTGGCCAGTAATTAGTGCTTCGAAAAAAATAGTAATTGTAATTAGATTTTTTTTAAACATTTTTACACAACTTATATAATGTTTGGTTATATATATATATATATATATATATATATATATATCCTAATCATTCATATGCAGAGCATTCCTTCATATGTAGAGCATTTGATATTCTAGAAGACCCATTTGTCTTAAGACCAAATGAACGAAAAATGACAATCTTTAGAAAATATACTTAGTAGAAAAAATGAGTCCAGAAATTACATGCATAGAAATTCAGGAAAATAAGTAGTGTATATTAGGTTTTAGATTAGAATTTAAGAATATACCATCATATTCAATGTGTATCTATCATATTAGAATTTAAAATTAAAAGATCATTAATTGTGCCCATCTCTAATAGATATACTCCTTTCTACGTAATAAAATAGATTAAATAGATTTATTATGCTATGGAGAGATTCTCATAATGGAAGATAGCTCCGTGGAAAATAATAACTAACAAGTGGGCATCGATAACATTAAGAAGGTGTGCCACTAGTACTTACTCATGCATGAGAAAAAAAAAAAACCAAGGGCATGAGAAGAAAGGGACTATGGGACGGCATGTCACAGAACTGCAGGGGAAAAAAACTCCAAGCTCATCTACGAAAACGAGAGAGTGAGATTACATAATCTCTCATTGACAATAATGCGAGAGTGAGATTACAAAAGTTCTCAGTGACAATAACGACAACTCTGAATTCTAATTCTTCATTGCAGAGGTATTTGTGTATTTCTGTAGGAGTTGATTGTACGCTGGATAAATCCAGATTCATTCCCCATATATAGGTCCCCCAAGGAGTAGAGTCTTTTTCGTCTCTTTTTAATCGAATTTGCCTATACATTCAGCCCAATCCCATTACCCACATGATGGGTCGGTCCATGATCCCATGATCCACTCAGTGAATCAATTCGTTCTCAAATCATGTGGGCTTGAACTATGGGATATCCAATGCAATGGGTATATCTCTCCCCATGAAAAAAATATAAACCCAATTGCCTGAGAGCTGACATAAGGGTTATGGAAGTTTTCATTTGGAATGATATGAGAGCAGAGCATGGGTGGAGTGTCACCTTAATGGAAGAATTCAACCAGATTATTAATGGTGTTGACCTCTCTATAGTTAGTTCTGATGCTTTAATTGCAATATTAAAAAAAATCAAAACCAATTAAAAATATTCGACATGAACTAGATTGATGTTGTAAAATTTAGTTGCAAAGAACAAAAATGAGATAATATGATAAAGAAATCACAACCAGAAATGGGTGGTTTCTCATTGAATGGGAAATGCCTTGTTTTCTTTTTGTCGAAGAGTAGTTTGAGTTAGGTGGAGATTCTATTCTATTTGAGGGATGGTATACTAGTCTTGAACGATCTCGTTACAAATTGGGGAAATGCTTGGCATTTAAGATTATTTTTCTTCACTGTTAAAAGGAGTTGAGTGTATTCACTTCAGAGATACATTCGAAGCAATGGAGCTCTATTATGTGCTTTCTGTTGTCGGTTAGTTGTTATCCCTTTACTTTACTATACAGCTCATACTCGTATCTGTTCAGAAATTTTTATTATTCCTTTTTGGTGAAGAGTGTAGATTTGTTTATAATGTGTTTCGCTGGAATTCTCTTTTTAGTCCTTTTTCTTTATGAATGCGTATTCAAAATAATCCTTTAGGATTAAACAACTCTCTCTCTCTCTTTATATATATATATAAAAGTACTAAATAAATTCACATTATTTACAATATATTTTTGTTTTTTCAAAGTTGTCTCTTTTACTATAGTTGTAATTATGTTCATGTTTAAAACTCTTGAGAGTGTTACAATGATTAATATTTAAAGTGTGGATTTTATTAGTCCCTCTCAAAGGCACATAGGGACTATAGCGATCGATAATTCGTTTATATTAGTTCGTGGTTTGACTACAGATTTTTGCATTCTTTCTATTATTAGAACTACAAAACTAAAAATATTATTTTTTATATAATAAAAAACCCCATATATGCCATGATGGCATTGGATAATAGATTTGAGGTCTTATTGCCAGCTTCACTATTCCCAATGCATTATATGTTGTCATATCCAAAGTTTTTAACATCTACGATATTTTTGAATTTGTAGTATTCATACTGAAATGTTTAAGTATTGTTCGAACTACATAACAAAAAACATTATTATTAAAAAAAAATTATACAATCAAAAAAATCATATATGTTTATTGCAAGCTTTGCAATTCCCAATGGTTTATATGTTGGCATATCCAAAGTTTTTATCATCTACGGTGTTTTTGAATTTGTACTATTCATATTGAAATGTTTGGATATCCAAAGTTTTGAGCATGGATAGTCATTTTTCATATTACTTTGTCCTCTAACTAATTATTTTTAGCATAGTCTCGAGTGTTCGAACTATTGTTTTATTATTATTATTATTATTATTATTATTATTGTTATTATTTTTTATTTTTTCTAATTTTCTTTATTGTTGCATGTTTCAAGATTCTTTTTCACTGTTGTGTACGTATTCTTAAATGTTTTTCACAGCGTGACGCCCTTCGATGGTTCTGACAGCCTTAACTGTTTACCTAACATGCCTCACAACCTTGAATGTGTATTCTACAATTGTGTTACAATACAATTTACTTCCATTTTTTTGATACAACTTTGTTTGCGGTGAATTTGGGCAATGTTGTTTTTCACTGGCATTACTGCTTCACTGGTTGATGTTTTTTCATTGGTTGGTTCGATGCTAGTTTTTGTTGTTTGATTCAACTTTGCAAAGTTGAGGTCCTGTAGCTGCAGTTGGACCTCTTTGTGGTTGTTCACTGGGTTGTTGTTCTTCAACTTTGCAAGCAGTTGGACCTATTATTTCGGTTTGCAGTTTTTCAAGCTACGCTTATGTCATCCCTCGTTGACGAGTAAGTTTTTGTTCCATGGTTTCGTTGCTATTCCTTGTTTGTTTCTTTCTATTTGCAACTTGCAAGGAAGTATTTTCAATACTAGGTGTCCCCGCCTCACAACCTTGTTGCAGAACAACTTTCTTTGTCACTACTACACCCATAATCTTTTCCTTGTTCTTGAAAGTCAATGTTCTATACAGAACCCGCCTTTGTCGCAGCCGTGGTGACATATAAAAAAGAGAACTCCTCATTTTTACTTTTCCTATAAACCATATGTTTGGAGCATTTTTTTTCATAATGTTCTCATCATATTATCTGTTCCTGGAAACCATACATTTTGTTAGTCCATTTTCTCCCAAATGTTTTTATTCACTTTGAATGTCGGTGCTGGACACATAACCCAGATCTATCATAGTTACAAAGAGATATAAAAAAAGAAAACTGGATGTTCTCCTCTTGTTTTTTGTTCCTGGCAAACCATGCGTTTTGTGCATTTTTTCCATTCTGTTCCCTTCCAATCACATATGTCAACTTCCTCTTTTTGTATATCTTTCCATACTTGTTTCCAAAATAGAAACGCAAAGGATTTTAGAAAACGAGTTTGGAGTTGTTACAGGTGGCAAGCATCTGCCAGGGTAAAATTCATCCACATGTTTCCTTAATCATGTGCTTTGTGTCTTGCAATGTATCTCCTGCCTCTAAAAAGATTGTAGGCTGGATGTCAGGAATAGGTTCAAAAATCATACACGTTGAATACTCGGTATTTGTGCTCAACAAATTTATAATGTTATTTATTTGCGTTGTTTGTTCTGTTTGGTTCATTGTTCATTGTACTTTTGTTTGCTTGTCATATGTTGTGGCGGCTAGGGAGGATTGAATTTGACAAGAAGAAGGTTGAAGACTAGATGGCAGAATTGGCATGCAGTTCTGCCCTTGTAATTATCTATTTGTCTTTTTCTTTTGTTTTTTTTCCACTCTTATTTTCTTTCATTTTCTTTGTTTCCATGTAGACTGAATATAGGTAAGAAACGTCTTGAAAATCATTGTTTAAGAGATGAAACAAGTAATAGATGTTGAGTCCTACGAAATAGATACATAGTCCATTGTCCATGACAACATCGACCAGGTATTGCATACCAATGGTATTTTTAGATTGGATGCATTCTCGTATACTATAGGGGATTGCCTTTTCGATGCATTTCAGGTTCTATTGCATTTCCGTTATTCCTCGACCGACCTGCACAATGGATTGATAGATTATTTCTTGGACTATTTAAAAAATGGCGACACTAAGGCATTGGAGTCGTATGAATATGAATTGGCATTTGACCTTCTTTGGCAGTTGCATGGAATATATGATGTCACTACATATTTTTCAAAGATGTGTTTGTCTACATATGCAATTTTTCCTGCAGATGAGAGGGGACTTTGGAGAGATACATTTTGTATACGGTGGCTATCTAAGTGGCTCAATATATCAATTGGAATGTGGTCATTGACAAGAAAAACAAGATATCTACTATTTAACATAACTGCCTCCAACAATCCATATTGCATCCTATTCCATGATGCCAATCCTGTCAGTGGTCATTATGAACCACTAGTCTATAGAAAATTATCCATATGCAATCTTGGAGGACCTCATATTTACTTGTCCCTCATTTGAAAAGACCTTGAGTCGCAATGGAAATGAATTATGCATCGTGTACAGTGCCATGGCTTGCAAATAGCAACGATTATTGCATCTAGTTGTGGATATATTCTGTTCAATGAAATTTTCTATTTGGTAGCAATAGAGTTCGGTGTGCAGTCACTACAGCTTTACACTGAACAATCCTTTTGCAATGCAATTATAGGTGGCATCCAACATGTTTTTTCCTGTTTGCATCAACACCTTTCGCCATATCTCCAAGAAAATATGCCGACGATTGGAAATTGGCAAGAATACCTTGTAAACATGGCACTACCATATGAAAAAGGAAATGTGGAGGGTAGAAGATTATGTTTGCAATGGATATCTATCATATTTAGAGTAAATATCCAAGTTTGGTCGACTTTGCCAGATGACAGTGTCCATTCCTGGTCTACTTATTCAAACTATGATTGAACAATTGACATCATCTCGCTAAAAATAGATACTCCACATATCCATTATCAACCTTTGATGGGAAGTGTCACTGATTCAAGGTCCAGTGTCCATGCCACCCAAATCGCATCAAATCTGCATACCCGTAGCATGCTATTTGATGAGAATGAAACCCATCCCAGTTGTGATGGGGCCATACAGGGCTTAAACAAAAAATGTAGACTAACTTACCACAACTTGAAAAAGGTCATCTGTGAAAATCATCCCACTTGTGATCAGGCCATAGAGGGATTGAACAAAAAACGTAGACTAACTTATCACAACTTGAAAAATCTCATACGTGAGAGGAAAAAATACATTGATGGTATGGAAATACTACCAGTTCAGGGTCCAGTGTAATTGCCAGCCAAACCAAATCGAATCTGCATAAGCATCCTATGTTGTTTAATCAAAATGAAACTCATTCCAATTGCCATAAGGTCATCTTACCCTTGAATAAAAAATGTAGACTAAGTTATCACAACTTATAAAAGGTCATACGTGAGAGAAAAAATTACATTACTACGCTTCCTTCTAGACAAAAATTGACATATCACAAGCTAAAGAAAATTGTTCATGCACAACACAAGAGAAACAGGTACGGTCACATATCCCGCAATGGTGATGGCACTTTTCGAGAGGAAAAAATCACATTTCGTGGGCTGGAACCAACAACATGCACTACTACCAATGAAAACCAACAAATTCTTTCTACTCATACTTCTCTACAGAAGAAAGATGCAAGACAGACCTATGTGAAACAAATCAAAGACACTCCTTCAATTGCATGTGCAATTTGCAATCAATTGAATCTAACAAAAAACACTAAGTCTTTCACGACCGATTTGGAAGAAGAATACCTCCACATGACAGAAAATGATAAAACATTTTCCAGCGCAAAATTTGTTTTCCATGCAAACGATCGCTTGAAAATGGAAAACTACTACAGTTTGCAATGCCTGACCAAATAAGATGTAATATACCACTACTGGATGTAAGTGCGCTTACAGAGATTGAAGAGAGACTTGTGTCTCTGCGAATTTCATTTGCAAAAATCAGACCATAGGGCTATAAATTACCCCAAATGGGCTTAACAGGATCAATTATTAATGTGCTTGTGCAACTAGATGTTGTGCAAAAATCCTTTCCACAATTCATTAACGATACACTGACATTTTTTGTGGATCTCAAAAGACACTTGCAATACAAGAATGCATATCAGACAAGTAAAGTGCATGTCCATGTTGTCATGAAAGCATTAAAAGAATTATGTTCCAGGGCCCTATGCAAAGCACAAAACAATTGTATAAATGAGAACTGGAACATTGTTCTTGGAGAAGGGGATGACATCTCTACACACACTCTCGAAACTGCAAGTGAATTTGATACAAGCGATGAATCAAAGACTGAAACAACTGCTGATACATTGGTACATGGATTCACTGATTCACAACGCATTCGTGACTTGCAAGACAAGATTTTTGAAATTGCACCTGCTGAGGGATAACGTTCACTTGGAATATTAAAGAAAAAATTTGCAGAGGAAATTAACTTCCAAAAACTATTCTATGGAGATCGACATCCCAGTGACATTACAAAACTATTCTATTATTCAGCCCGTTTCTTCGTCTTGTCAGTCTACTAGTCAGTCTATGTATGTAGTCTTCCAGTCGTTTCATGTGTGCAGTCTGCACTCTATAGCCTTTTTCCACCGCCATATTGTGCTTCTGCATATGACAAAATACATTTTATGTTATTCAACCCGTTTCTTCGACCTGTCAGTCTATCATCCGGTCTATGTATGTAGTCTGTCGGTCGTTCTATGTATGTAGTCTGCACTTTACCGCATTTTCCCTCTGCCATATTGTGCTTCTGCATATGCATAGGCCTTTCTCCACCGCCATATCCTTTCTCAACCACCACCATAGGGTGATTTAGTACATTAGAGATTAGTTGAAGAAACATTGTCATTGGAGATAAAACAATGTTCGTGGGCTGGAGATAAATGTTCGTGAGATGGTGATAAATCTGTTGGAGATATGGAGAAAAATGTTTGTGAGCTGGAGATAAACCTGTTGGAGATAATTGCTCATGAGGTGGCAATAAATCCTCAGTTGGGATGAAGTTGTCTGCAGTTAAGGTAGAAATAGTTAAGCTAGAAATTATACACCACTCTTTCATTTCCGCTTCCATTCTTCCTTTTTTCCATTTTAGGTGCATCACAATATGGTAGTAATACATGAATATTCATAGTAATAGAGATGATATCATTGCTATATCTCCTTAATAAAGCAGTCGGAATCATTCATTAAGTATATCTCCCCTGATTGATGTGTGATCCAAATCTATGGGTTTCCATGGATAGGTGTTGTATGCTCCTTCCAGTCTTTGTTTTCCATCATAACCACCTATCGTAATAAGCATATCGATGTTTCTTACTCCAATGCTCCATATCTATGGGTTTTCATCGATATTTGTTGTATGTGTAACGACCCTAATTAAATAAATGTTTAAAGATCATAAAGTAAAATTAATTAAGGAAAGTAATTATGGTTAACCAAGTAATAATTTAATTATAGATCACATTTAAAGACCT
>JZKD02S0027707.1:186867-217367 GCA_000966675.3 Picea glauca | reverse complement strand
ATATATATATATATATATATATATATATATATATATATCCTAATCCTTCATATGCAGAGAATTCCTTCATATGTAGAGCATTTTATATTCTAGAAGACCCATTTGTCTTAAGACCAAATGAACGAAAAATGACAATCTTTAGAAAATATACTTAGTAGAAAAATTGAGCCCAGAAATTACATGCATTTAAATTCAGGAAAATAAGTAGTGCATATGAGGTTTCAAATTAGAATGTAAGAATATACCAACATATTCAATGTGTATCCATCATATTAGAATTTAAGATTAAAAGATCATTAATTGTGCCCATCTCTAATAGGTATACGCCTTTCGGCTTAATAAAATAGATTAAATAGATTTATTAAACTATGGAGAGATTCCCATGATGGCAGATAGCTCCATGGAAAATAATAACTAACACATGGTCATCGATAACATTAAGAAGGTGTGTCACTAGTACTTACTCACGCATGAGAAAACAAAATCCAAGGGCATGAGAAGAAAGGGACTATGGGACGACATGTCACAGAACTGCGGGGAAAAAAAACTCCAAGCTCATCTACGAAAACAAGAGAGTGAGATTACATAATCTCTCATTGATGATAATGAGAGAGTGAGATTACAAAATTTCTCAGTGACAATAACGACAACTCTCAATTATAATTCTTCATTGCAGAGGTATTTGTGTATTTCTTCAGGAGTTGATTGTACGCTAGATAAATCCAGAGTCCTTCCCCATATGTAGGTCCCCCAAGGAGTAGAGTCTTTTTCGTCTCTTTTTAATCGAGTTTGCCCATAAATTCAGCCCAATCCCATGACCCACATGATGGGTCAGTCCATGATCCCATGACCCACTCAGGGAGTCAATTCGTTCTCAAATCATGTGGACTTGAACTATGGGGTATCCAATGCAATGGGTATATCTCTCCCCATGAAACAAATATAAACCCAATTTCCTGAGAGATGACATAAGGGTTGTGGAAGTTTTCATTTGGAATGATATGAGAGAAGAGCATGGGTGGAGTGTCACCTTGATGGAAGAATTCAACCAGATTATTAATGGTGTTGACCTCTCTATAGTTAGTTCTCATGCTTTAATTGCAATATTAAAAAAAATCAAAACCAATTAAAAATATTCGACATGAACTAGATTGATGTTGTAAAAGTTAGTTGTAAAGCACAAAAATGAGATAATATGATAAAGAAATCACAACCATAAATGGGTGGTTTCTCATTGAATGGGAAACGCCTTGTTTTATTTTTGTCGAAGAGTAGTTTGAGTTAGGTGGAGATTCTATTCTATTTGAGGGATGGCATACTAATCTTAAACGGTCTCGTTACAAATTGGGGAAATGCTTGGCATTTAAGATTATTTTTCTTCACTATTAAAAGGAGTTGAGTGTATTCACTTCGGAGATACATTCGAAGCAATGGAGATCTATTATGTGCTTTACGTTGTCGGTTAGTTGCTATCCCTTTACTTTAGTATACAACTCATACTCGTATATGTTCAGAAATTTTTATTATTCCTTTTTGGTGAAGAGTGTCGATTTGTTTATAATGTGTTTCGATGGAATTCTCTTTCTAGTCCTTTTTCTTTATGAATGCGTATTGAAAATAATCCGTCAAGATTCGACAACTTTCTCTCTCTCTCTCTATATATATAGAGAGAGAGAGAAAGAGAGTTGTCGAATCCTGGAGAATTATTTTGAATACGCATTCGATAGGGACTATAGCGATCGATAATTCATTTATATCAGTTCGTGGTTTGACTACAGCTTTTTGCATTCTTTCTATTATTCGAACTACAAAACTAAAAATATTATTTTTTATATAATAAAAAACCCCATATATTCCATGATGGCATTGGATAATAGATTTGAGGTCTTATTGCCAGCTTCACTATTCCCAATGCATTATATGTTGTCATATCCAAAGCTTTTAACATCTACGATATTTTTGAATTTGTAGTATTCATACTGAAATGTTTACGTATTGTTCGAACTACATAACAAAAAACATTATTATTAATTTTTTTTATACAATCAAAAAAATCATATATGTTTATTGCAAGCTTTGCTATTCCCAATGATTTATATGTTGGCATATCCAAAGTTTTGAGCATGGATAGTCATTTTTCATATTACTTTGTCCTCTAACTAATTTTTTTTAGCATAGTCTCTAGTGTTCGAACTATTGTTTTATTATTATTATTATTATTATTTTATTTTTAAATTTTTTATTATTCTTTAAATTTTTTATTATTATTATTTTATTTTTAAATTTTTTATTATTTTTGTTATTATTTTTTTATTTTTTCTAATTTTCTTTATTGTTGTGTGTTTCAAAATTCTTTTTCATTGTTGCGTACGTATTCTTAAATGTTTTTCACAGCGACGCCCTTCGATGGTTCTGACAGCCTTAATTGTTTACCTAACATGCCTCGCAGCCTTGAATGTGTATTCTACAATTGTGTTACAATACAGTTTACTTCCATTTTTTTGATACAACTTTGTTTGCGGTGAATTTGGGCAATGTTGTTTTTCACTGGCATTACTGCTTCACTGGTTGATGCTTTTTCATTGGTTGGTTCAATGCTAGTTGTTATTGTTTGATTCAACTTTGCAAAGTTGAGGTCCTGCAGCTGCAGTTGGACCTGTTTGTGGTTGTTCACTGGGTTGTTGTTCTTCAACTTTGCAAGCAGTTGGACCTATTGTTTCGGTTTGCAATTTTTCAAGCTACGCTTATGTCATCCCTCGTTGACGGGTAAGTTTTTGTTCCATGGTTTCATTGCTATTCCTTGTTTGTTTGTTTCTATTTGCAACTTGCAAGGAAGTATTTTCAATACTAGGTGTCCCTGCCTCGCAAATTTGTTGCAGAACATCTTTCTTTGTAGCTACTACACCCAGAATCTTTTCCTTGTTCTTGAAAGTCAATGTTCTATACAGAACCCGCCTTTGTCACAGTCGTGGTGACATATAAAAAAGAGAACTCATTTTTACTTTTCCTATAAACCATACGTTTGGAGCATTTTTTTAATAATGTTCTCCTCATATTATCTGTTCCTGGAAACCAAACATTTTGTTAGTCTGTTTTCTCCCAAACATTTTGCTCCGCCTTGAATGTTGGTGCTGGACACAGAACCCAGATCTGTCATAGTTACAATGAGATATAAAAAAAGAAAACTGGATGTTCTCCTTTTATTTTTTGTTTCTAGCAAAGCTTGCATTTTGTGTATTTTTTCCATTTTGTTCCCTTCCAAACACATATGTCAACTTCTTCTTTTTGTATATCTTTCCATACCTGTTTCCAAAATAGCAACACAAAGGGTTTTAGAAAATGAGTTTGGAGTTGTTACAGGTGGCAAGCATCTGCCAGGGAAAACTTTGTCCACCTTTTTCCTTAATCCTGTGCTTTGTGTCTTGCAACGCATCTCCTGCCTCTAAAAATATTGTAGGTTGCACGCCAGGAATAGGTTCAAAAATCATACATGTTGAATACTCAGTCTTTGTTCTCAACAAATTTATAATGTTATTTATTTGCATTGTCTGTTATGTTTGGTTCATTGTTCATTGTACTTTTGTTTGATTGTCATATGTTGTGGCGGCTAGGGAGGATTGAATTTGACAAGAAGAAGGTTGAAGGCTAGACGGCATAATTGGTATGCAATTATGCCCTTGTAATTATCTATTTGTCTTTTTCTTTTGCTTTTTTTCCGCTCTTATTTTCTTTCATTTTCTTTGTTTGCATATAGACTGAATATAGGTAAAAAACGTCTTGAAAATCACAATTTAAGAGATGAAACAAGTAATATATGTTGAGTCCTACGAAATAGATATAGAGTCCATTATCCATGAAAACATCGACTAGGTATTGCATACCAATGGTATTTTTAGATTGGATGCATTCTCGTATACTATAGGGGGTTTCCTTTTCGATGCATTTCAGGTTCTATTGCATTTCTATTATTCCTTGACCAACCTGCGCAATGGATTGATAGATTATTTCTTGGACTATTTAAAAAATGGTGACACTGAGGCATTGGATTCGTATGAATATGAATTGGCATTTGACCTTCTTTGGTAGTTGCATGGAATATATGATGTCACTACGTATTTTTCAAAGATGTGGTTGTCTACATATGCAATTTTTCCTGCAGATGAGAGGGGACTTTGGAGAGATACATATTGTATACGGTGGCTATCTAAGTGGCTCAATATATCAATTGGAATGTGGTCATTGAAAAGAAAAACAAGATATCTACTATTTAACAGAACTGCCTCCAACAATCCATATTGCATCTTGTTTCATGATGTCAATCCTGTCAATGGTCATTATGAACCACTAGTCTATAGAAAATTATCCATATGCAATCTTGGAGGACCTCATATTTACTTGTCCCTCATTTGAAAAGACCTTGAGTCACAATGGAAATGAATTATGCATCGTGTACAGTGCCATGGCATGAAAATAGCAACACTTATTGCATCTAGTTGTGGATATAGTATGTTCAATGAAATTTTCTATTTGGTAGCAATAGAGTTTGATGTGCATTCGCTACATATTTACACTATACAATCCTTTTGCAATGCAATTATAGGTGGCAACCAACATGCTTTTTCCTGTTTGCATCAACACCTTTCGCCATATCTCCAAGAAAATATGCCGACGATTGGAAATTGGCAAGAATACCTTGTAAACATGGCACTGCCATATGAAAAAAGAAATGTGGAGGGTAGAAGATTATGTTTGCAATGGATATCTATCATATTCAGAGTAAATATCCAAGTTTGGTCGACTTTGCCAGATGATAGTGTCCATTCCTGGTCTACTTATTCAAACTATGATTGAACAATTGACATCATCTCACTGAAAATAGATACTCCACATATCCATTATCAACCTTTGATGGGAAGTGTCACTGATTCAAGGTCCAGTGTCCATGCCACCCAAATCGCATCGAATCTGCATACCCGTAGCATGTTATTTGATGAGAATGAAACCCATCCCAGTTGTGATGGGGCCATACAGGGCTTAAACAAAAAAACGTAGACTAACTTATCACAACTTGAAAAAGGTCATCTGTGAAAATCATCCCAGTTGTGATCAGGCCATAGAGGGATTGAACAAAAAACATAGACTAACTTATCACAACTTGAAAAACCTCATACGTGAGAGGAAAAAATACATTGATGGTATGGAAATACTACCAGTTCAGGGTCCAGTGTCAATGCCAGCCAAACCACATTGAATCTGCATAAGCCTCGTATGTTGTTTAATCAAAATGAAACTCATCCCAATTGCCATAAGGTCATCTTACCCTTGAATAAAAAATGTATACTAAGTTATCACAACTTTAAAAAGGTCATACGTGAGAGAAAAAAATGCATTACTACGCTTCCTTCTAGACAAAAATTGACATATCACAAGCTAAAGAAAAATGTTCGTGCACAACACAAGAGAAACAGGTACGGTCACATATCCCACAATGGTGATGGCACTTTTTGAGAGGAAAAAATCACATTTTGTGGGCTGGAACCAACAACATGCACTACAACCAATGAAAACCAACAAATACTTTCTACGCATGCTTCTCTACAGAAGAAAGATGCAAGACAGGCCTATGTGAAACAAATCAAAGACACTCCTTCAATTGCATGTGCAATTTGCGATCAATTGAATTTCACAAAAAACACTAAGTCTTTCACGACCGATTTGGAAGAAGATTACCTCCACATGACAGAAAATGATAAAACATTTTCCAGCGCAAAATTTGTTTTCCATGGAAACGGTCACTTGAAAATGGAAAACTACTACAGTTTGCAACGCCTGACCAAATAAGATGTAATATACCACTACTGGATGTAAGTGCACTTACAGAGATTGAAGAGAGACTTGTGTCTCTGCGAATTTCATTTGCACAAATCAGACCCTGGGGCTATAAACGACCCCAAGTGGGCTTAACATGATCAATTATTAATGTGCTTGTGCAACTAGATGTTGTGCAAAAATCCTTGCCACAATTCATTAGCGATACACTAACATTTGTTGTGGATCTCAAAAGACACTTGGAATACAAGAATGCATATCAGACAGGTAAAGTGCATGTCCATGTTGTCATGAAAGCATTAAAAGAATTATGTTCTAGGGCCCTGTACAAAGCATAAAACAATTGTATAAATGAGAACTGGAACAGTGTTCTCGGAGAAGGGGATGACAACTATGCACACACTCTCGAAAATGCAAGTGAATTTGATACAAGCGATGAATCAGAGACTGAAACACCTGTTGAGACATTGGTACATGGATTCACTGATTCACAATGCATTCGTGACTTGCAAGACAAGATTGTCGAAATTGCACCTGCTGAGGGACAACGTCCACTTGGAATATTCAAGGACAAATTTGCAGAGGCAATTAACTTCCAAAAACTATTCTATGGAGATCGACATCCTAGTGACATTACAGAACGATTCAATTATCATAAAATAGTTCGATGGGAGTTGCTACATTCAAGCGATGACTTCTCCTGTCACATAGCAAATTTGTTTTACATAACAATGCACCAAATAATAGAGCAACTGCTCTCTTGCATGTGGGTGAGAATAAGAAAAGGCCAGCTACAAGGAAGAAAGTTGGTTGCCAAAGATGTCAAGTACAAAGTAAACCTAGAAAAAATCTTGAAATTTGATATTGGATACATAGATTTCAAAAACATTCGCATCTCTCTTGACTATTTGGAACAAAACAAGAAAACTATTTTTGCAATGATCCGTCTATTGGGACCACCAACATTTTTCATCACATTTACAAGTTCAAAGCATTGTTGGGATCCATTGGTGGCTGCGGTATCTGACTTGCATAAGAACACAAAACATAAAAAACAAACAGATACACTGGAAAATGATAGTATTGACTACCTCATAAGAAAAGACCCAGTGACATGTACTCGCTACTATACACATAGAATAAATGATTTGAGACAATTGATATTCCATGATGAAACGTTTTTCGGAAAAATATCGGACTACTTTTTTGTGACTGAATTCCAGAATAGGGGGAGTGAACATGAACACACACTCTTGTAGATAGAGGGTGCACAGGTCTATGGAGCTGACAAAAACTCACAGATTGAACATTCTGTGGACAAATACATAACATGCAACACAAATCATTTGGATCCAGAACTTGCCAAAGTTCATAGACATTATCATACAAAAAGTTGTAAAAAAAGAAAAAACTTGCATTGCAGATACAACTTCCCCATGCCGCCAATGAGAACAACAAGAATCATAGAGATACTTAGTTTAGAGGACAAGGATGTCGTTGATAAATCTAGATCATTTTTCACATTTCTAGAACAAAAAAACTTTGATGGGTTAATGAGCTTCGATGATTTCTAGACACATCTAAAACTAACAGAAGATGAGTACATCCAAGCCATACAATGTACGCTTAAACAACCAATAGTTTTCCTTAAATGAAAACTTTCCCATATATGGAACAACAGTTTCTCCAAGGAAATTCTAGTTATGTGGAATGCAAATACAAATGCACAATATGTCATCAATGCATATGTTGCAACATCGTACTGTACCTCGTATATGAAAAAGGTTGACAAATCCATGACAAGTGAATTCAGAAGAATACAGAAATAACATGAAAGAATTCATGTTGATGCTATACAAATGATACACATGCTTGGTAATACATTACTTAACCTTCAACAAATGTCTGCTCAACAAGCAATCCACATTTCACTTTCCCTTCCCCTCAATAGTAGTTCAATAAAATGTGTCTTCATAAACACATCTCCACTTGAGAAATGCACATGTGTGCTTAAACCACCGTCTTTGCTACAATAAGAGCCTGACAATTCAGAGGATGTGCTTTGTCACTCTATTATTGATTATTACCTCCAACATCCATCTCCTATTAAGCATATATGCTTAGCAGAATTCGTATCCCATTACAAAAAAAATGGTGCACCCATATCAAAAAGAAAAAAATCGCCTGTGATACGATATGTCAAATACTACAAACATATTGACTATGAAAACTATTGTAGAGAAAAACTATTGTTATATGTTTCGTTCGATGAAAACAAAAGAACATTAAAGCATAACTTCCCTACATGGGAAGTTGTGTATGTTGCCTCTGAGACTATAGTGCAGACCAATGAATATATATTTACTTACAATGTTAATCCAACATGGGGTGATCTAGAAAGTGCAGTTAATGAGCTAGAAAACCTTGGCAATCTTGATCAGACATTCACAAACCGAAAAACAACTAGAACTCCCTATGAGTCCTATGACTTGCAAGCAGATTTGCCTCGTCCTCGAGCATGCAGCATTGAAAAATGTGTCAATATTGATTTTCAAGTCACAAAACATCCTTTCCTTATTGAAAATAATGAATACCACAGAATTAGACGTCTGTTGAATCGAGAACATCAAACAATTCTAAAGGACAATGCGCTTAAAAAACACTTGAACATGCACACTCTTGTGCACTTGTTCCTTACAGGCGAAGCAGGAACAGGGACGATATTCACAGCTAAAGAATTATTCCAAATGCTTATACGAATCTATGATTCAAACAATTCTTTTGATCCTATGAAACCAAAGGGATTAATAGTTGCATATACAGGAAAAAATGCATATAATGCAGGCGAAACAATAGTCCACTCTGCATTTTTTATGACTTTTAACAAGTCACAGTTTCTTCCACTTAGCAAGGAAATGTTAGATACCTTGTCTAAGATTTATGACGAACTTCAACTTGTCTTCATAGATGAGGCATCTTTGATTGGAAGTCGCTTCTTGTATTCCATTGACAACTGGCTAAGAAACATAAAACATGTGCACATGAAATACTTTGGAAACATTGACATGATATTTTGTGGGGAACTTTACCAGGCACAACCCATCCAAGATTCTTTGATATTTAAACAACCTACAGTCAACATGAAAACAATGACCCATGAATTCTGGAAAGACAATATTAAATTCTTTTAATTGCATACTACAATGTGCCAGACAGATGAAACATTTATTGCAATTCTGAATAGAATGAAGACAAACAACCAAACACATGATGACTTAACACATATCAATTCAAGGAGCATATGACCTGCACCAACAGAACCAACCTTCCCTTTCCTGTTCTAAACAAATAGGGATGTTGCAATGCATAATAGGTTCATGCTATCGCTCATTCATGGTGATGATATCATCATCAATTCAATTGACCTCGAAGAAGGAAATCATGTAAATGTGCCACGTCATGAACATACAACCACTTTACCTTTGCAACTTGTCCTGAAAGTAGACATGTTGGTTGAAATATATGCCTGCAACTATGATTCATAGGATGGCTTGGTCAATGGTGCAGATGGAATACTCAAAGGCTATACCAAAACAGAAAAACTTGATGTCCTCTGAATTAAGTTCCATGAACCGCATATAGGCCACCGACAAGCAAACAAGTTATCTTATCTATATAATTCAAACACTGCAAGCAATAGTGTCTAACATACTAACATAATCTCTATGTCACTCCCCATGTATATGCTCCCCATGCAATAGTGTCTAACATACTAAATGTTATTTCCAATGCATTGGAGAATTTGCATCTAAACAAAACCATTGTCATTGTATGAGACTTCAATATTTACATGTTACAAAATAATGCCAGAACAAAAGAATTGGAAAAGTACATGTGCAAATACAAATTCCTCCTTCTTTTGAACAACACAAGGAATGTACAAAACACACTTATTGACCATGTATGGTCGAATGTGCCCATTTCTCAATACAATGTCTTTATCTTAAACACATACTGGTCTGATCATGATACAATTGGTATTGCACTTGAATTATGAGAGACACATCAAACATATTGAAAAATAATATTTCTATGTTTCAAAACATATATGCTTACCTTGTTGCAGAAAACCAAGTTATCCAACTTCTTAGTTTTGCCTGGTTTGTACACATACTGGTCTGATCACGATACAATTTGTATTGCACTTTAATTATGAAATATACATTAAACATATTGCAAAATCATATTTCTATGTTTTAAATCATATATGTCTATCTTGTTGCAGAAAACCATGCTATCCAACTGCTTATTTTTACTTGCTCTGTAATTGATTTTGGTCACAAAATTTTTTTACACAAAAAAATTATATATACACAATCATGGATAAACAAAAAAAAACAAAAAACAAAAATGGTATATTCTTCTAGCACTATCTGTTACTCTATTCCTTTTATTCTATTTTATTTACTCTATGTACATATTCCTCGCTTTTTTCTTTACATGTGAACTTATGTTCATGTCCATTTTTTGTTTTCTGCTTTTTTTCATAGAAACAAAGTGGAGAACTGGACACGACAAAGAATTCTTAACCATAAGTTTAGAAGAATCCATGCAAAGGTGCATATTTCTACCCGTGTTCCATATCCAATTGTTTTTCATTTACTCTGTCTATCTTTGTTACACTGATTTGTAGCTATGTTATTTTTTTCCTTGGATACTCCATATCTTCCTGTACATTGAATTTTCTTTATGTCAATTCTATTTTATGTGTTGTTGTATTCAAATAAATAAATTTGTACTCATCTTTTTTTTTTCATGTGTTCCTACGTAGCAACTTGCTTTGATGTCCATTGTATTCTTTGTGTTGATAGCTTGAAACAAGAACACAGTCATTGGGCACAAGGATGGATTGCAATGTGCCATAGCAAATACAATGTGTATGCCCGAGACTTCATTGGTATGGTTGCAAAAAAACTATGATCTTCATATGTTCTCCAATTTGTCCAACTATATGTTTTTACCATAGTTGATGTGTTTCTATGGCTTGATAATTATCACACTATGTGTTGATCTATGACCCATATAGTTCTTTGCTTCCTTTCTTTTTTATATTCTATACTTATCCATTCTCCCTTATCTTCTTCCTCTCTATTATTCGTTTATGGTTCTATAGTTAGTCTCATGTCCATCCTCGTGGGTTCTCAGGATGGAGGAGTGACAAATTCCATGTCCATCTATATATTTACATCACGAGTGCCATCGCGGGTTCCTGCGTAAGTGCCATTGAACTCTCATGCCCCGTGTTCGTCGTATACATCTTGCACCTGAAACTACGATTATCTACAATTCGACCCCCGACTCAAACCCCCAGGCCTCACTCTACCTATGGTGAGTCTGTCTGAATGCTTGGATATAAATGTTCCAAGTCATATATTTTTCTATTTCTTTTTGAGATAGATATAAACATCTCTTTTATCTTGGACCAGGGTATGTTGAGCTTTAGCTATATTCCATGGATGAAAATATTTTTCCCATAGTTGATGTGTTTCTATAGCTTGATAATTATCATAATTAGGTGTTCTTGTGTCATGAATACAATACTTTTCTCCCTTTATTTTTCCTATTATATCCTTACGCGTTCTTCCCTTTTCTTCTTTCCCTGTATTATCCATTTTTGGTTCTATTCTTAGTCGCATATTTATGCTCGCGGGTTCCCAGGGCGGCGGAGTGAGAAATTCTACATCCGTCTATATCTCCACATCACATGTCTGACCGACCGCAGTCCATTTTGACACTTAGAAAATTTTATGGCCACGGATTCCCCCGAAGCCATTATCGAATTCCCATGCTCCGTGTTCGGATATACAACTTGTACACAAAATTCAGGTTATTTACAATTCAACCCCGAGCTCCTCGAACTTGCAAGCCTCACTGTTCCTATGATAACTCCGTCTGACCGGCCAGCCTTTCCATACTTAAGATCAAGTGTTGTTTTGTGACGCATAAATTTCTTTATTCCATTTTGTTTTCTCTTCTATACTTTCCACTTTTTCCCTTTTCTTCTTCCCCTCTATTATCCATTTTTGCTTCTATACATAGTATAGTCGCATGTCTATGCTCGCGGGTTCCTGGGGCTACGGACTCAGAAATTCAACATCCATCTATATCTTTGCATCATGATTCTGACCGGCTGTTGCTCATTTCAATACTTGGGCAATTTTATGCCATCCGGTTCTCAGCTAGGCCCTATGGAACTCCCATGCCCCGAACTCTCATGCCGCATAGTCGATGTATTTCTATCTCTTGACAATTATCAAACAAAGTGTTCATCTATTGAGCATAAAGTTCTTGGCTTCGTTTCTTTTTTTTCTCTTCTATACTTCGTCACATTTATATGATAGCGAGCTCCCAAGTGGTGGACTCACACATTATATATCTTGACATCATGAGTCCGACCGACCGCTTTCATTTCCTTACTTAGCCAATTTTATAGGTGTCGGTTCTCGGGTAGGTGTTATCGAACTCTCATGCACTGTGTTTGGAGTATACATATTGCATCCAAAACTTGGGTGATCTACAATTTGACCTCTATGATAGCGGGTTCCTAGGTGGTAGACTCACAAATTCTATATCCATCTATATCTTGACATCACGAGTTCGACCGACCGATTTTGTTTCCTTACTTAGCCAATTTTATGGCTACGGGTTCCCGAGTAGGCGTTATCGAACTCTCATGCACCGTGATAGGAGTATACATATTGAATCCAAAACTTGGGTGATCTACAATTCGACCTCTATGATAGTGGGTTCCCAGGTGGTAGACTCACAAATTCGATATCCATCTATATCTTGACATAACGAGTCCAATCAATCGCTTTTCTTTCCTTACTTAGCCAATTTTATGGCTGTGGGTTCTAGGGTAGGCGTTATCAAACTCTCATGCACTGTGTTCGGAGTATACATATTGCATCCAAAGCTTGGGTGATCTACAATTCGACCATGAACTCCCACGTTCAAGAAAGTACCAAAGAATTTTTCACTCCCCTCCATCCCTGCCACTTTCGTCCCTTCCCAATGCACATTAAATATGATTTAACTAGTGACATCTCATCACAGATGTTCGAAAAGATTGGCATTAATACAAAAAAAACTCGAGGACATCTCCCATAAAAATGAATTAATGGGAGAATATTATGGAATCTGATTACTTTCTTATTTTAGTTTTTTTACAGCATCATCAAAGCAAGAATGCAATATCAATTCAGAAAAATGGTTATTTACCTCAGACTTTTTGAAAGAATCATACCCCAGCTTTCCATACTTAGTGGATTGTTCATCTCATGTTCTCACAGATTCGCAGGTTGTTGGGCTTCCAGGTAGACAAATGTTCCAGAGCAGTTTTTGCTGTCGTCCATCCTCGCCAACTTCATGTGCTTCCCAATGCACATTAATTATGCCTTTATTAGTCATGACTCACCAGACACATCGAAAATATTGGCATTAAAAGGCGAAAAGGTCGAGGACATCTCCCATTAAAACACATTGAACCAAGATTTATTGGAGATTATATTATGATGTTGCACCATCCATTTTAAATACTATGATGAGCAAAGGAACGTTCTCATCAACTTATGGCTACAGCTCGATAACATTTCTGTGGAGACAGCCTTAATATTTTTGGGTGCGAGGACCACAGTTTTCACTGCTCCATAGATTATGACTACTACTACTTGTCCCCTTATCCCAAAAGAAAGTTATCTCAACATATGGAATTGCAGCGACGGGTTATGTCCCTGAATTTTTTTACTTTAAGGAGATGGTCACGTGTTGTGCTGATAACTATATTCCAAACCAGCGGATTATCCAATTGGGGAACCATTCCCAAGTATCCCTATACCCCCAAGTATTTCGAAAGATGTTACCACTTCCCGACCCAATGACTACTTTCAAGGGCAAGAATTGCAAACAATTTTTAAAGAATCATGGTAATGAATTAGACCTCTTGCCGAAGTTCTTACAGAACCCAGAGCGTTCTCCCCAAGGCATAGCCATAATACAGGTTAGTGCATTTAAAACCCTTTTTCAGAAAATTGCATGGCTTTTCACGAGGATAACGAGACAATAAAGTCCAACCAACATCTCTTGGATGATTCTGTATATTTCATATTTTACAGTGAAGGAGGAATCCATCTTCCATTGTGGCAAGTTGATTTCCATTTGAAATTTCTTCCCAGCTATTGTGCTACATAAGGCAAAAGAAATTATTTATGTCATCTTATCTAATTTTCGCCGTGGTGAATTGCTACCCATTCCCTGGACTATCTATGTGTAAGAAGTTGAATTGTAAATTTTACCCATGTCACATATCTGGTACAATTTTTTTTGCTGTAAGAACAAGCCAGTACATCTATTGGTTGCATTTTTCCCATGAGAAAAGAAAAAGTCAATTCATCTCTCTGCCTTAGAAAGTTGGGAATTTCATGGTCAGGAAGAACTTCAACAGTTCTTTCACTGACACCATGTTAAATGATCTTGGTACTAGTACCAATGACTCTCCCAAGCACAACACATTGCCAGCATGAATGAAGCCCATGACCCTAAATTGATATTCAACTCATTTTTTTTAACCAAGCATGCATTTGATGATCAAGCTCACATCTATAAAAAACTGTCATTTGAAAATTTCTATGGCATTCTTAAATATGGTGAAGATGACGTGAAAACCTAGCTAGTTGGTTATGCTATTAAAAACCATTATATTCAAGAAGCATTGCACAACCTGTCTATTGATTTAAGGGACTTTGAAAGTGAATTGTTCGATATAAAAAATCCACCATGAAATCAATGTATCTCCCATCAGGAGCTACATCGAAGAATGGTTCAAAAAGGTTGTCCACCAGATAACCAATGAAGCTCAAATCCGAGGAAATCCTTAAACGGACATCAACAAGCAAATGACAAGGCATGGGACACCATCATAGTAAGTTGATATTGATCACATTCTTCTGTTTTCATCCACTTACTCTAACAATGTTTTAACCAAGGACTGACAATTTTCTTTTTCTTCTTGCTAGGTCTTGTTGTTTCCATCGACGACTTTCTTTTTTCTAAAAACTTCATTCTTGTACATCTTCACTTTATAGTCCGTGAAAGTCCCAATTCCAGTCATTATGTCACACGCATTTTTATTTTTCAGAATATGTAATGAACTATACGTTTAGTTGCAAATTCGAAGACAACTAATTTTTAGGAAGTATTCTGAATTGTATTTTGTGACCCAGTTTAGCTAAATATAAATATTTGAGGTTGTTCTATGGTGATCTTCAATATTTGGTTTTGTTATTTGAAATGTGTATTTCTTATTAAAATTAACTCATTTTGTTGTACATGTTCATGTTCTGTATTATGCATATATTACAGCTTCCTATATTTTAGAATATTCTTGGATATACAAAATGAAAAGTCATATATTTGTTTCTATGTTGCTTCTAGATTTGAACAAAAAAATGTGATCGCATAACACCATTCAAATTCGAACATGGTTTACATTTGGATCACAAATAATCTATTAAGATACATTAATATGAATGAATTTTAAATATATATAAACAAAATCCCTTTAAACTTGGTCCTGACTTTCTCATCCTCCTGGATTGTCTGCGGGTTGACCAGCCTCTATGTTCGCGCAAGTTAATATGTCAAAGTCATGCAACAATGTATCAAGTGCATAATCGCCCCCACAAGTTGCGATAAAAACTAATCTTCAACAAAGCATTTGTGTAGTCCCTAATATATAACCATGCCTCCAGGCGACAGTCGTAGTAACTGTTCATCAACAATTTCTCCAGAAACATGCAGAAAATATCCTGCCAGGTAACGGGATATCTGTTAAAAATATCAATATACTAGGTATAATTTGAATATCGTTTCCCTATTGCATACTCAACGAATTTTTTCACTTGCAGGTTCCCGGACAGGTGGACTACAGTTCCAGTATTCATTGACCTGCAAACAACACCCCAACTTCCGCAATGTACAAATTCACTTTCGAACTCCTAAAACATCGTCTCTTCCATGTTAGAAATTTTGCACTCGAAAATTGCGATACATACAATTTGACCATCAGGGCCTCACGTCTCCTCGAGAACCCCTGTCACCTTATTTTGAAGATCGTCCGGCCGCTTTCCACACTGCCATTTATTGGAATCTCTTTCGCAGATCGTCAAGTGGGCAGGTTCAGAAAATTTCCAATTCCTAGTCATTTTTTCCTGTGCCCACTACCTTCACACTTCTTTCCAAGTAATGCAAAAAGTTTACAACTTCTCCAGAAACATGAAAAACATATCTTCCAAGGAAATGGGATATCTATTATAGATTTGAATATATTAGCCGTTCTTTTCCCTCTTCTATACTTAAACCAAATTCTCGTTTCTCTTTTACACATGGCTTCACATTTGCACTCATGCTTTTATATCACACCTCTAACCTACCTCTTTCCCATTTCATACCTAGCCACATTTCCAATTGTGGATTCCCAGGAAGGTGGGTTCTAGGGTGCACTTTCATTGTTTTGGCGCCTCCAAAGAGAACCCAGACTTTCGTGATATATAAATTTACAACCAGACTGTCACATCATACCCTCTTCCCCGTTACACAGTTTGCACTCAGAAGTTTCGAGAGCTGCAGTTTGACCGTCGAGTCCTCATGTCTCCTGTGCAACCATTTTCATCTCATTTTTGAAGCCCCTCCATTTGCTTTCCATACTTTTCCATTTGTCTAAATCTCTTTCGCAGACCATCGGGTTGGCAGGTTCATGAAATATCCTAATCATTGTTTCCTGTGCTAGACACCTTCTCACTTCTTTCCAACCAAGTCTGACTGATTGTTTCCCTATTCCATACTTAGCCACTTTTTCCATTGCCATTTCTTGGACATGCGGACTAAATATTTCCCTTCCATTATTATATGACATGCAAACAACACCCGCAATTCCATAATTATACAAACCCACCGTTGGGCCGGCCTACCATAAACTCTTCCCTTTTATGCATTTTGCAGTCAAAAATTTTGATACATACAATTTGAACGTCATCCTTCACCTCTAGTAACAATCCCCTTTAACACTATTTTGAAACTCGTCCGACCGATTTTCATACTTCCCCATTCCTTCCTTGCACTCTTCCATTTTACGCATTTCGCAATTAAAATTTCTGAAACATACAATTTGACGCGGAACCTCGGGTTGGCCTGTTCACAAAGTATTCAAAACCTTATTCTGAAAACGAGCTCGAACAACCATTTCCTTATTCCATACTTAGTCACTTTCCCATAATTCTGCAAATATACAAACTTTCTGCTGAATTACACCATCATGTCATGTTCCGTTTTACGCGTTTTGCAGTCAAAACCTCTAGCTCATGCAATTTCACTGTTGGACACTCACCTCTCCTCATGATCTTCTGTAAACCTATTTTGAAGCCCGTCCAACTTCTTTTCATACTTGGCCATTCCTTGCTTGCTCTTCCCCGTCTCCGTCACCTTCGCACCTGTTTATAATAAAAAAATGCTTATATGTGTGTGTGTGTGTGTGTGTGTGTGTGTGTGTGTGTGTGTCTTGTTTCTAAATATGAAATTAGTAATATTTAATGATAAAATCTCATCATGCAAGAACCATGTAAATTTTCATTGATGGGTGAAAGGCTCGAGAAGATCTGCCATTAATACGCATTAAACCAAGATTTGTGGAGGGTTTTGTTATCCCTTCCAAGTGTTAATTTCAAATACCATGGAATTTCATTCTCACGTCCTCAGCTTGGCTCATTCAAGAAACCTCCAATCCTTAATTGTTCTTCGTTGTAATCGCCACCTTCGCACTTCTAAGTATGCAATAATTAATCTTTACTTCTAGCAGCTCATCATCCAACATGCATAGAGATTGTCATTAATGAGCGAAGAGCTCGAGGAGATTTTCCATTCACACGCATTGAACCAACATTTCTAGGGGGTTATATTATCCCCTCCATTTGTTCATTTCAAGCATTGTTTAGAGAAAACAGAGGTTCTTGTAAACTAATGGCACCAACTCGATAACTGTTCTGTGGAGATACAGTGAACATATTCGGGTGTGAGGACCATAACTACCACAATAACAAAGCATCGCTCCAACGGCCTACCACAGTAACAAAGCAACCCAAAGTTCTTCGAACGGAGGAGGTTCATCCTTAAATTGATAGTTCTCACAAGCTTCCCATGGAGAAGAAAAGAAAAAGAATTGTTGGGGAGGCAGAAGAACCCAAAATTGAAAGTCAGAACATGGAATTTGACACTGATATGTATAGCATATTCTGCAACTTTGATGAGTCGAGAAACGCGATTCAGCATAACGGGACAATTGACATAATTGGTACCGAAATTTTTTACGAAGATGAATCCTTCGTATTCCAGTGTGTTCGCTTTTAATTTTTTATTGAAAAGAGAGATGTAAATAATAAGAAACAGAAATATTGTTCAGAAATTGACCTTGCAAACATGTAGCCATCCCAAATCTTTGGACTTCACAGAGCAACCAAAGATGCTCTTGATGATTCCATTGGATTAATTGAGGCCGAAAATGTCAGACTAAAGGACCGGATCAAGGAATTAGAGGAAGCTTTGATTCCTATGCCATTGCTTGCTAGTCCTATGGAAATATCCATGCCTGCCACCCCTGCAACATGTTGATATTATGGTAGTTGCGGGAGGTATTTACCTCCACGTGTAAACCTGACGAGAATAGAATACTCCAGAAAGCAAGAATAAACCCTAATGAGTTGGCTAATAACCCTAGAATACTTGTCGACTCAAGAAGATAATTTATATTAGGTTATTAGCTTCCAAGAGAAGAAGTCAGCCAGAAATAATAATAATATATTGAACAGACCGATACCCAGAAGGAGAAGTCATCCCCAGTATGTCTTCCAAAACCACTATAAATACAGGGCACCAGTCTCTCATTTGACACATATCAGCAGTTGCAGAGAGCCAGTTCTACGTAGTGTAGTTGTAGTCTTGTACGCAGGTTTGGAGGAGAGTTGTTGGTGCAGCTACTGTTGCTAGCAGTTATGTTTTGGCTTGGACTATATCTTGGCTAGGGTTTGGACTATCTGATCATCTCTTGTTGATGTGCTATCCTTAGGGAAAGGTGTGCTACCCTTTGTATGGCTATCTAGCCTAGGGTTTTCTTCTATAATGATTCTCTGTAAAGGTTAAGGTGCTCAGAGGGTGGATTCGGCCTATGGTTAGGTGACAAGGGTATTGTCAATGGTAAAATGAGCACACAACCTTCATATTCTAACAAGTTATAGGCCCACACCTCCTTCATTCAATCTAAACGCTGGAAGGAAACATAGCCTCTAGGATATTGATCTTGCTGAGAAACTGTCGCTAGGGTTACTAGAAGAAGCAGCTTCCGGGACACTGCCACTAGGGTTACTAGTAGGAGCAGTTGCAGAAACACTAATCCTCTTGTTGAGGCACCTTAAGTGAACGGATTGAAACAATATTTGGATAGATCAGTGCGCTCTAGCCTAGCACATCTCCTAATACTCTTATCAAGCCAAGACATGAAGTTTGAGTTTATGGTCAAATCTAGCGTTTGACCAAGTCAAAGCAGCCATGAATTATTCTATGAAGTCAGAGAACAAGTTAGATGGAGCCTCTAATTTCAGAGCATGGAAGACAAAGATTGACCTCATCCTTACCAAGAATAAAGTGTTGGATATCGTGAAAGGAAATATCATGAAGCCAAAGTTTGAAGAAGGAAAAGAGAAGGAACCGCAGAACATTGCAGCTATGGAGAACTTCAAAGACAGTGATATCAATGCTATGAGTATCATAGTGGAATATATAAAAGACCACTTGATACCCTACATCTCCCATCTTGACTCATCGAATAATATGTATGATGCCCTAACAAATCTCTTCTCAGTCAGAAACATTGGACAAGTAATGAGTCTGAAGAATGAGCTCCGTGACATGAAGATGAATGATGACGACAACATAAAATCATACTTTGTGAGAATCTCTCAGTTAAGAGATCAACTACAAGCTATTGAAGAGATCATCTCATAGAAGGAGTTGGTAAACATAGTACTCAATGGTCTTGCCAAGAGATGGGATGCATTTTCCGCAAGCATGAACACAAGAAAGGAGTATCCAACATTTGAAGAACTTTGGACTTGTTGTGCTCAAGAAGAATCAATGATCAGTGAAAAAGAGAAGCCCCAAAAGAAGTACGATGATCAAGCCTTCATAGCAAGATTCAAGAAATTCAGGAGCAAAAGGAAGTTTGGTTCAAGGAGGAACCCAAATCAAGAGAAAGACATATCAGAAGTACAATGCTTCAACTGTCGAAAGTATGGTCACTACAAGAATCATTGTCCCGAGATAAAGAAAAGGAATGAGAAACATGAAGCATCAATTGCCAAAGAAAAGGAACCTACAAAGAAGACCAAGCAGGATGGAAGAGACTTCTTCTTCTAAAGGTAACAAAACTCTTCTTATTTCTTGTACATATCTTGTTTGCATCATCTCTGTACATATCTTGTATATCTATCTCTTGGAAGATAATGTACTCCAAGAAGAACTATAACTATGGAATAACAATAAGATAAGAATGGATATCATTAGATAATACACATGAAAGGATGAAATACAAATCATGTGGAAGTTATTGCAAGATAAGCCGAATCAATCATGAAGAGACTTAGAATAAGCAAAGATAGAAAGAAGTCAGCAATCGAGAGGAAATTGGAAAAAGACTTATGACGTTTTGTAGAAGACAACAAGACGGAAGCATGGACTCTGTTAGACAAGAGAGCCAATCATATATTGCAGAAGACAATAAGGATGCAGAAGGAAGCGTGGACTCTGTTAGATGGAGGGAGCCGATTATATGCACTCATACATGAAGCAAGGATTAGGAGGGAGATAATCCTATGATCCATTGAAGATGATGAAGTATATATCCATGATAGCATCCATGAAAGACAGTACGTATTATTCAAAGATAAGCCTTAAAGTATCCCTGGTTGTCCATCCACATCCGTGATCCTATGATGGAATATTTAGGGCATGGAATCTATAAGAAACTCCATGGACCGGAGAACTAAAGAAACACATGAAGATTCCAAGAAAGAAAGAGAAGCCAGAACAACCAATAATCGTATCAAGAATCATAAGATTGTTAGTCTGATATAAAATCAATAAAATAAATCAAGCAGAGGAACTAAAAGTCGTGATGAAGAACAATGTATGGAAGACTTATGAATGAAAGCATTGTAAGATCCAAAAACTAGAGGTTGTACTAGATGGAGGGAGAATAATATGATGATTACTTGTTCCAGTAAACCAAACTTATCTCTACATTAGTCATTATATCATCCGCAACATCCATGAGTTGGAGTTCTACATCAGATGAATGCAAAGAATGTTCTCCAGAGAAATTGAATAAAGAAGTGTATGAAGAGAAATATCAAGGCTTTGAGGCATACCAGAAGAGACCCTTATATGCATATAGAAGAAGATAACTTGGTGGAGAACCTCCAGTGCACAGCAGAAGCATGGTAAAGATTTCATATAACATCAATATGATTACTCAGTAGATCATATCTCATGATGACAGAAGAAGTGCCACATGGATATATTTCAGTTTTCCAACAATGATATACTCTATTGTTCAGAGCTACATAAATCCTTCACAGTGTTCCAAACTAAAGTACATTTGAAATCAAGCATTACATTATCCGTGATGAAGTCTAGAAAGGAGAAAGTGGTTCTCCAATACATATCTCCACGGATGAGAAGATAAGCAGACATTTTGGTAAAGCCTCTATCCAAGATGAAAGAGTTTTCGTACTCAAGCTAGAGCTCATGGAAACGACTTCCTTATTGAAAAAGGAAGAGATGAATCCCAGTTTAGGAGGGAGCACTTAAAAATATTATTGAAACATTTATCTTTGTGATTGAAAAATAGTCCAGATTGGACAGATTCTTTCCTGTTCGGAAAGTGGATTGAGATTTCTAACGAACAACAATTTCCCATTGTGGTTGACATGGGAAATGGTCCAGATTGTTGATGTATCATAGACAACGACTTCCCATTGTGGTTAACATGGGGACTGGTCTAGGTAAGTCTCGCTTCTTGAGGGTTACTCAAGAAGACTGGCCTGTCTCGCCGTACATCGATTTCTCATTGTGGTTAACATGAGGAATGGTTCGTTTTGGAGGTTGATACAGGACAGTATTTTCCTCTTGTGGTTAACAGAGGAAATGGTCTGGAAAGTCATTCCTTAGGGTTTATACATTCTCTCAAGGGTGCACTTTGATTAGTGTAGGAGGAATGGTCCAGGCTCAGCAATCAGGGACATGCATTCCTTGGGGTTTATACATTCTCTCCAGGGTGCACTTTGATAGTGTAGGAGGAATAGCCCAGGGTGGGGAATGGTCCAGGCTCAACATTCCTTAGGGTTATACATTCTCTCCAGGGTGCACTTTGATTAGTGTTGGAAGAATGGCCCAGGGTGGGGAATGGTCCAATTTCAGAGGACAGGATAGTTATTCTTCCTTGCTTGAGAAGAATAGTCCAGATATCTCATTGTTCTACTCTGAGGGCACATATTATTTCAGATCTCATAGATGTGAGTGAAAGATTGGCCCAGATGATTTAGTTTATATCATAACATTGTTTTTGTCTAGGTTGCTATCAGATGTTTGTTATGAAGATTGTATGACAGTAGATGTAGACTATTGTGGTGGATATGTTCCACTGTTCGTGACTATATGTTGTTGATCAAGTACTTGTGTGTTACCTGGTGTGGTAGTGTACCACTGGATTGTAGTTATGTACTACTATGGATAGACACAGTTGTGTTCTATTTTTGTTCTAATTGCCTTGAAGACTATCAACAGTTTATTGGAGATAATCATCAACCAAATGAATGATGAACAAAGATTTTTCAGACAGAAAATGCTTTAGAGAATTTACACTTCTAGATTAGAAGAATGGATATTGTATCACTCTATGGAGTGAGCATCATGTTTGATTACTCAGATAGAGTATGGTTTCGAGAGATGATGCAGCTGATAACACTGATGATGATGATGTTGTTCTTGATCTAGTCATGATCTAGTCTATATAACTATGTTGATGCTACCAGGTGAATGGTATGTTTTGTGCTCAAGACCATTACCTGTAATACCTCCCTAGCTAGGAGGGAGTGTTGATATTATGGTAGCTACGGGAGGTATTTACCTCCACGTGTAAACCTAACGAGAATAGAATACTCCGAAAAGAAAGAAGAAACCCTAATGAGTTGGCTAATAACCCTAGAAGACTTGTCGACTCAAAAAGATCATTTATATTAGGTTATTAGCCTCCAAGAGAAGAAGTCGGCCAGAAATAATAATAATATACTGAACAGACAGATACCCAGAAGGAGAAGTTTGCCCCAGTATGTCTTCCAGAACCACTATAAATACAAGGTGCCAGTCTCTCATTTGACACATCTCAGCAGTTGTAGAGAGCTAGTTCCGCGCAGTGCAATTGCAGTCTTGTGCACAGGTTTGGAGGAGAGTTGTTGGTGCATCTGTTGTAGCTAGCAGTTACGCTTTGGCTTGGACTATCTCTTGGCTAGGGTTTGGAGTATCTAATCATCTCTTGTTGATGCACTATCCTTGGGGAAAGGTGTGCTACCCTTTGTATGGCTATCTAGCCTTGGGTTTTCTTCTGGAATGATTCTTTGTCAAGGTTAAGGTGCTCGAAGGGTGGCTTCAACCTATGGTTGGGTGAAAAGGGTATTGTCAATGGTAAAACGAGCACACATCCTTCATATTCTAACACAACAAAGTTAAAAAGATCCTCCATCTTCCTCACATAGTGTAGAGGATATGTGGAGAAAAATATCAAGAAAAGAATGGAACTAATTACTGAGGCCTGGGAAACATCACAAGCTATGGATTCCCTAGGAACGAGGGAAAATAAATTGCTCGAACTTCTGCAGACGGATTTTAAAAATGAAGAAACTTTCTATTTGCACACGGTCATCCCTTTTGCCTTTCATGTCAACAAAATGGCAGACACGACAAGATGACAACATGATCTCCCCTCCAAAAGCTGGATCACTCAATTAGAAGCATGCTGGAAAGAGAAGGTGAAGAACCTGTATCTCATTGCCCAATCATGTGAACAAGCAATATCAACGAAAGTATCATTATTCACAAAGCTGACCAAAATAAACTTTGACGGAAGGACCAACGAGTTCCAAGATCCCAACTTAATCGTCAACTCATTGACGTTAACCAAGTAATCTTTCGATAAACAAGTTGACAATTTTAAGGCGTTGTGTTTAGAAATTTTTTAGAGGTTTCTTGAATATGGTGAAGATGACATCGAAAACTGGCTAGTCGGCTATTCGGTACAGAATGGAGACATTCATCAGGCTCTGCATAATCTTTCTATTGATCTAAGCGAATTAGAAACGAAAATTTTCAGCATAAAAATACGAAATGATATCAACGTCGCCCCCTTAAGAACCTACATTGAAGAATTCGTCGAAACGGAGTTGAAGTGGGTCGTCGACGAAAGGAAAAAGGAAAAGGCATCAACAAGCAAATAGAAAAAGTGCTTATATGTACCATACCTGTAAGTCTATACCGATGACATCCTACTTTGTTTATCAATCCAGTTATTCCACCTTTTATAAATAGAAATCTCTAGCAAAAGACGGATACTTTCCCATTTCTTGTTTTCAGGTATTACACTCTACCATCGCCCACTTCTTCTTTCCACGGTCCTATTTCTTGTACATATTCCTCTTATGGTCTGCGGGAGCCCCAATCCCAGTCTATATGACAAATGCATTTCAATTTCCAGGAATATGTAACTAACTATTTTTTTTTATATATTCCAAATAAAACTTTTTTTTTATCTCCTTTTATATCTATGTGCTCCTAAACTTTTATCTTCAACTATGCTGAATGTCAAGACATTCTGTTTAATTTATTTGAATTGCCTTTTTCTCGTGCATATCTTTTTCTGCTGGGTCTGTGGGAGCCCCAATGTCAGTCTATATGACAAACGCATTTAAATTTCCAGAAATATGTAACACACTTTTATTTTTCGATATATTCCAAATAACACTATTTTTTATCTCCTTTTATATTTATATGCTCCTAAATTTTTATCTTCTGACACATATACAGAAATCTCTATGAAAATTTTACTTAACTCTAACCATTTCAAAATATACACTAAACAGACAAAACATTGAAGAGATAAAACTGGAAAGAACAGACATTTCGAACATAGCAAGATGGATTATATAGTTTCACAAAATAAAGCGGACTCTAAAGGGCACATGTCGTATCTTGCATGGTTACTACCTGTCCTTCATGCTTCTTGCCACATCTGTGCTGCAATTTCCATCTGCCCCCACTACGTTTATCCCATCCATCTGCATTTATTCCCAATTCAACCCGGCAGGGACTACGCTTCCTTGCAACACTTGTTAAATTATAGAGTACAATGAACATATACATTTAAAAACAACAGCCCATTTTAAAAAAGTACCTTTACCTCGACATTCAGACATGTTTAGGTATACTACTAAAGGTGAAAGGTTTGATTTTGTAGTATGTTTATGGTGAGAGCAGATCCCTAAAATCTATGTGCAACTTATTATCATATTATTAAATTTTATTTGTAACTTATTATCATATTATTATTGCTAAAAATATTAATACTAAAATCATATTTACATGTTTTTTTTAATATTTATAAAAATATATAAAATTAAAAAATATTAATATTTTTTTAATTTTGATGTAAACCATATTTACTTCATAAAAAAAAATACATTCTTTCTATATTTTTAAATTTTATTATTTGGTGTGTTATTATTTTGAACAAGTCACATTTAAAATAAAAATATTTTATAAAAAACATGTTAATATATATGAGATAAAAAGTTGAAGGTCTAAAGTATTTATACTTATCTTTCCCTTTGAGGATAGTATGAGGATGAAAACTGAAGCTCAAATCCTGTGAATATATTCAGAAATAACTTAAGTTCAATAATTAAACATGTTTGGGGATAGTATGAGGATGAACACTGAAGCTCAAAACCTGTGAATATATTCAACAATAACTTAATTTCAATAATTAAATCTGTTTGTGAATATATTTAACAATAGCTTAATTTCAATAATTAAACCTGTTTTTTTTAGAAAGATACATTCCAAGGCGTTCAATGTTATCCACAAATAGCTGAAAGACTAAAAGACAGCCCTCATGAAAATAATTGAAATAAATTAAAAATAAATAAAATACTCCTCTTTTCTGTCAGTCCTCCTCCGCAAAACTGTTAGATGGACTCCAATTATGCCAAAAAAAAATCTAAAAATAACTGGAACTCGGCCTCTTGACTTTGGAAAAAGTATTTCCTAGGGTTAGTAGGATATGGAACTTGCTTTGAAGATTATGGAACTTACTTTCCTAGGGTTAGAAGGATATAGAACTTACTTTGAAGATTATGTAAGATAGAACAAAAAGCACATGTATAATTTAGAAGATAACGAATCGCTATTAAGTTACATTTATAACGAAGATGAGGTACTTAATGAATTACAAGACCTTCCTTAAATTATGCCAAGACCACTCATAAAAATAATTTTAAAAATTCGAACTTTGGTGAGGCATTAACGAAGCCCACTTGAACCCATCATTGACCTCTAATCGTATTTTCAAATTAAAACCACTATTCATTCGATTTTTAAATATCTCTCCTTCATGATTTTTAAATCTTCTATTTGTACTATGTAAGAGGAAATATATGTTTTATTAATGGTTGAAATATTTGATTTCTTTGACATTTTTATAACGTCTTAGTTTTTCCAAACAATATAAGAGGAAATATATATTTTGTTTAATGTCAAGTTGAAATATTGATTTCTTTGACATTTTATAGCATCTTTGGTTTTTCCCCCTTGTCTATGTAGATATTTAGTTTGTTTATCCTTTTTACAATGATTTTTTTTTAGAATTTTTTTATTAGTAAGAAGTTTGTTGTTTTTAATAGTTTGTTTATGTAAAAAATAGTTTAAGGGATTGGGTTTTCTTGTTAATTTGGATTCCAAAACTATTCTTGTAAAAAAAAAAATTCAATGTATTCAATATAGATGCATTGATGGATTTATTATTGTAGAGGGCATTGGTTGTTGCAAAAACCTGCAAAAGTGTCATTCCAAGATATCTTTATAGGTTTGCATCTGGTTACATGGTGTACCCTTCAAACGTAAATGCACCAATACTACATTGTATTACGTGCCATAGTGCATTTATATATAAAAGCATGCAGCTAAATTCAAAAACATTTTAGAAGATTTTTAAAATTTTATACTACATTGTACCATGTGCCATAGTGCATTTATATATAAAAGCATGTCGCTAAACTTAAAAACATTTTAGAAGATTTTTATAATTTTATAATGCTAGACTCAAATTATTTTCTTGCTTTGTAAGACATATTTTCTAATTTGCATATTATTGTGCATGTATTTTGTTGATAGAAAATGGTTGATAAAAGATCAATGAAAAAAAAATTACTAAAACCAGTCTCGGTAAGAGAAAAATGCAAGATATTTGAATTTTTAATAGATAAGTAATATATTTTGAATTATTTGTAGATTCAAATAATGTGTGTCATGTAAAGCGAAAGAAAAATATTCCAGAAGATTAATCACAATCTAAGTGAAAAGAAAGTAATTTAAGTTTTATGAAAATGGTGTAGATAGCAAAAGGTGGATCAAAATGTGATACATATTAATATTTTGTTTGAAATTTTACTAATAATGTACTTTTAACAATAATATATAACATGTTTCAAGCATTCAATTTCGCATATGTTGAAAATGTTGTGTAAGGAACCCCAACAATGGAACAAAAACTATTGTTAAAAAGAAAAATATTATAAAGAATGTCAATGATGATGAATTTGTTCTTAGTTCATCTAAATCATTGGTGTTGAAAGTTAATCACAAGAGGAAAAGCTTTTATAAATCTATGAGTGATATAGAGGAAAGATTGCATATACCTTCTTTTTAATTACAATACAAAAATCAATGTAATGAAACAAAAAACTATGATATGTTTAAACTACAATAAGCAAGTATGAAGAAATGAGCAGTGGGACCTATGAGAACTTTTAATATGAAAATCAAACAATAACCAAAAAAATTATTTTAGAAAGTACTATTGCTCAAAAAAATTATTTTAGAAAATATTAATGTTTAACATGTTTTTTTGTAGTATGTATATATACTAGTCTAAAAAAATACCAAATTGATATTTTTTCTATATTTACCTCATATAAATATTAATGACTTTTATTATTATTTTTTTTTAACGAAGAATAAGAAAATTAATAGTGCTTAAAATGATGATATAGAAACATGTCGATAGGGATGTCCAAAAATGTCTACAAAGAAATGGCCCAAGAATAAAAAATAATTGAATCATTGGAAGAGTTATATTTATAAAAATGTGCATCAAATGTATGTAATAATTTGTTTTTATTATTATTATGTGTAATCAATGGGTTTTATACCATGAATTACAAGTTTTCAATATTTTTGGTTGCATGAAAGAAAACAAAATTGAACCCATTCATCACATAGGACGACCCATAGGCAAAGAAGGGTTGATTGGAAAATTCATGAGTACTTGCCTTTTCCTTACTCTACATTTCATATTTGTTATGCTTTTTGTAATCTAATTAATTTGCAAATGTCCATGGATGTTTTTCACAAGGCACTCATGTGTAAAGAAGAGTCATTCAAATATATGAATAACATTGGAATAAGTATTGGTTGGAATAAGTATTATCTTCCAGTCATTCTATCAAAGCACTTTTTGTTGGAGGTACACGAAACAACATGAAAGATGAGATGATGGGACTATGGGGAGTCCTTTTAATTACCACACATTGTTCAATTAAAAAACTAATGGTAGCAGGTGACTCAAAGGTCACCATTGACTGGATAAATGAAAAATCCAATCTGTATCTAAATTATCTCAGTCATTGGAAGGAAAAGATCAGAATTTTAAAGAAAGGCTATGAGATGATAAATTTCATGCACATCCACAGACAGTTCAATAAAGAAGCGGATAGTTTTTCCAAAAAGGCCCTCAAGGAACCCTTCGGATGGTTAATTTATGACGAAACTGAAAAATGATCTATTGTTAGATCCGACAAAATGCAAATCCTATAAAGAGGTTTTATATAGTGACAGCATGCAGGTTTCAATATGTCTAAGCCACACAAAGTAGCCAAAGAACTTCACAAATAAAATATGTTATAGATGAAAAAACATTCATATTCATGGAAGTCACTTTTATGTAATCTGAAAGTTTCATTTGATTCTAATAAAGAATAATAGTGAAACTGTTTTTTTTGCGTGAAAAAAAAAAGTATTGGTTGTGAGAATATGTTGGATTATGAATGGTTAATTAAAAAATTTGTAAGTAGTATTTTGTTTTGCATCCCCAAATTTATAAATATTGGAACAAAAAAAATTAATTATATCTAAACTTTGGCATGGTGCATAGGAGTCATAGGAAACAAATCTTGGAGTGGAGCCAAAAGAAAATATGTTGTTGCAAAATGGCATGAACAACATCTTCTAAAAAATGTGTATTGTTTGGAAACACTCATTACTATTGTAAGTTTATTGATTCTCATAATCATGTATATTATTCTCTAAATGTATATCTACTCATTACACTTTATTTATATGTTTGTAGATGGAAGATGAACACCATGAACAAAATCAAGTTAATCAACAGACCATTGAAAATAACCCATGTAAAACATCTCCCAAAAGTGATGAAGAAATAAGAAAAAGAAACACCTCAGGCACTAATGACAACTCAAGTGATGAATAATGATCTATGTTACTAAATGTTACAAGTTTTATATTATGGAATGTTTGTTTGTAAAAATTAGACATTTTGATTAATTATGAATATTATATTGTCCCATTTGATATAATGATGGGTTACCAATAATTGGGATCATTCTTTTTGACATTTTTTTTTTTATTGTTGACCTTTATGTTGTCTCATTTTATACAAGAGATATTCCCTTATTCTTATAAATGGGTTTCTTACTATATTGCAATGTACAATGTTGTAAAATGTTACATTGTTGTTTCTTAGAAGTACGAACCAAATTCTTGCATTCTAGAAAAGTTAATGTCTGATCAAATGGAAAAACTTACCAAAAGATGAAGTTACTTGGGAAAATGAGGAGTTTAGATCCAAGTATTCATCTTTACCCATGCTTGGAGGATGAAACCTTTCAATAAGGAACGACTTGTAATATACTTTATTTTATTGAATTTAAATTAATTAAATTGTTATTGTAAAGTCACACTCGATTGTTTGAAAGATGTGACTTTAGTCATTTATGTGTATTTATACACGTTGTTGTAATCATAATGATAACGAATTAACACACGCACACACAACGTTCAACTTTCATACAAGGTTTTAGATTCATCATAACAAATCTTGAGGAAAGAATGTTGAGTGTGGATGGAATTACACATCCCCCTCATACACGCACCATTCAAATGTT
>JZKD02S0027707.1:148871-163205 GCA_000966675.3 Picea glauca | reverse complement strand
TATATATATATATATATATATATATATATATATATATAAGTGATGCGTATTTGGGTCGTGTTGTAAATGCTCTAGCCCAACCCATTGATGGCAAGAGTCAAATTTCTGCTTTCGAATTTCAACTGATTGAATCTCCCACCCCAGATATTATATCAAGACGTTCTGTATATGAAACAAATAACCAATACCTCAATCTATATAGGATAGATACTATACAACACAAATGACCAATGCCTCAATCTATAAATAAATGCTATACAAAACAAATAACAAATGCCCTTCCCAATCTATAGTATGGGTATATATACTATACAAAACATAAAACAAACAAATGCCTCACTCTTGTAGGAAAATAACCAGTTCAAGATTGAGTTGACATTTCATCCCATAATTCTAGATAGAAGCACATGCATGGCCACACAGGGTCACAACTTCCAAAGAATTGTTGCATGTGTATAGATTAAACAAAATTAATAAAAGAAATTGAAATTTATTAAAAAAAATTGAATTATAATTTATAACGAACATGAAATAATCAATAGATGTCAAGACCTTCCTTAGTAGATGCCAAGACCTTTCATAAAAACAATTTAAAATTTTCAAACTTTCGTGGACGTTAAGAAAACCCAATTGCACCCACCATTGACCTCTAATCGTATTTTCAAATTAAAATCACTATTCATTTGATTTTTAAATATCTCTTTATCAAAATTTCAAACCGTGTAAGAGGAAATATATATATATTTTTAATGCCAAGTTGATCTCGTGGGTCAAATATTTGATTTCTTTGAAATGTATCTCTATCACATCTGCGGTGTTTCCACGTTGTCTTCGCGGGGACGACGAGAAGTTTCTTGCATGGTGTTTCCCACTTAAAAAAACAATTAAATCCATCAATCACCAGGTCTTTCATAAAATATGCCCTTTTTATATAATATTTCACTCCACTAACGAAAAAATTATTATAAAAAAAATATAATTTATAGTCCAAATGAGTAGTGCTAAATTTCCAAGAATACTATTTAAATATTGACGTCATATGTACGGAGTTACACGACGTAACATAACATGACGCCAAAAGACAAGTACAAATGGGACGGAATATGGTATTTATCATATAATGTGTGCTCTACCAGCTAACTATCTTCCTAATTAAAAAAAAAAAATTATCATTGCAAGTTGGGAGAGGTGTTTTATAAATTGATATGATATAAATATTTTCTATATATAATAACATTTTTTAAAAATTAAATTAATATAAATTTATTTTAAATTTAAATTTATTAAATATTTATTATTTAATATGAAGAAATTAATATATGATATGAAATTAAATAATAAAAAAAATATGTATTAACTAATAGGTTTTTTTTATTTTATAATAGAACACTAGTAAATATTTTTTTTGGGAAGAAAGTTCTATTGATGTCATATTTGTTTCATGTTTTATTTGATAGTGTAGAGGTATTCTCGTCATTAAACTTTGTCACTAGTTTATCTATCTATGTTTATTTGAGTTATTACAACACTTTATGGGAGCTTGGAGTTGCAATGATCTTCTTTTATCTGTGTGACATGACCATGAAAATCACAAACTTTAAGCAATCAATTTTTTTCACTACTTGGCATTGATCAAAGAGACTTTGATAGAAGGTTCTACTTTTAAAATCTTGTTCCATGGTGATGGATTTCCATAGTTGCCTTAATGACTAGGAAAGTGGCAAGTGCTCTTTGTATGTTTATCTTGATAAAAATAATTCTTTTTAAATAAATAGAGGGTTTTTTTTTAATATAAGCTTTTACATTTAAAATTTATAAAAAAATTCCCAATAGAATGAATAAGTTTCATGAATTCCTAGTTCACTATCACCATAAAACTAAATTTGTTAGTGTATAGAAATTAGAAATTTGTATTATATTGCAACAACCATCCAAGTTTTCTATAAATTGATCTGATTTACATGGTGAATATAAAGATATGCAATTTTCTTTAAAACTAAGTATTTTTTTTTCAAATAACAAATGTAGAATTTGGGTTCTAAGCATAACCTTCCTATATGTACAAAGAATGGATAAATTGAGAAACCAACTGAATCGTTAATGTCATAAACTAAATAGAGGAAACATAGATAGCTACATGTCAAGTATCTACATGTGAAGTGACTACATATAGAAATAAATAAAGATACAAATATGGATTTAACATCTTAGATGAAAGAGATTATAAGATGTTATAAACCAATTCAATGGTTAATGTCATAAACTAACTCAATTATTAATATCATAAACTAAATAGAGGAAACATAGAAACCAACTCAATTTAATGTCATAAACTAAATTGTGAAACCAACTCAATCGTTAATGTCATAAACTAAATTGAGAAACCAACTCAATCGTTAATGTCATAAACTAAATAGAGAAAACATAGGTAACTACATGTAAAGTGACTACATATAGAAATAAATAAAAACACAAATGTGGATTTAACATATTAGATGAAAGAAATTCTAAAGAGTGTTAAGTTAGAAAGTTGTAACCACACTATTATGAAGTATGACATAGCTAAATTTAAGAGATACTTTGCCTACATGATTAGGAATGACATATGAGATATTACATACATGGGTTGAAATAAATTAAGGGTCTCAAGCTAGTTTGAGAAAACGGGAAGAGTATAAATACAAGGGAAATAAGCTTGGCAAGAGGGTGGGGTTAAGATAAATTAAGGGTCTTAAGAGAAAATGGGAAGAGTATACATATAAGGGAAATAAGTTTGGCAAAAAGTTGTTGTATATGGGTTTTAAGGGCAATCCTTATCTTGATTGTAGATGTTGATTTGGTTTATTGATTATAGCAAAATCAATGAAAGTGAACCATTAACTTTGCTCAATGATTGTAGATGTTGATCTGGTTTATTGATTATAGCAAAATCAATGAAAGTGAACCATTAACTTTGCTCAATGTGAGTTGGATGAATGAAATCTCCAATCAAATTAAATTTTGGTGGTTCTAAAAGACAAAAGACAAGAAGATTGTTAAATCTGGATGCTGAAAGGAGAATAAGTTTAACAAGAAGGTTGTTGGGTATGGATTCTACGAGATGAACAGATAGGTTGGTAAGGATTTGTGTTGGGTATGGATTCTACGAGATGAACAGATAGGTTGGTAAGGACTTGTAAATTGAGAAGAAAATGTTTTAATCTTTTATTATGTGAATTTAAACAAATCGAAGAGAAGACTTTCGATCTCTTTCGACTTCAATTTATATACTTACGTATAAAATAGAAATGGAAAATAAAAATATAATTAATCTCCTCCTCCTCTGGCGCTCGACATGTGGAAGGGCGGTGGGAATCAAGTCCTCCGAGTGCGCTCAACCATGTGGAAGGGTTCATTTCCGATTTCCATGTAAAACGCTGGCACACTCTCTTATATATATTAGGCAAGTCACCAAATCCACACATTCCGAACAAAGGGACGAATTCGAATTCGAATTCGGTGAGAGGAAACTTTCGAAGCTCTTCAGTTAGTGATTGCGATGGCAAGTTCTCCAACTGAGGAAAGTAGAAAGCTGTTTTCCGTGGAGTGGGATGGACGAATTAAACGAACAGTGATGGACATGGCGGAGAAAGACTCCATTTCCTTGAACGGGACTGCAGAAGTACACATAACTTCTCCTCAAACCCAGATAAGTGGAGAGATCTTTTCCAATGAGTGGGCTCAACGAGTTAAGGGTAAACTTCTTGAGGAAGGAAAGCTTGCAATGGATGCGCCGCCTTTGCAAGAAGGAAAGCTTGCAATGGATGCGCCGCCTTTGCACGTGCCGAAGCTTCTGCGGAGTAGTAACCCGTCGGCCTACGATCCTCATTTTATCTCATTCGGCCCTTACCATTATCTTGGTAACAAACTCGAACATGATTATTCGCTAGGTCAGAATGATAAGCTGATAAAAATATCGGCCAAGGAAGCTTACAAACTCAGGTTCGCGGCCGAACTCTCCCCGTTGAGAATCGACATATCTGCAAACGAAAGCATGAGGCTAAAATTTGAGCGCTTCTATAACTGGCCAATCCCGGTGGGCGATTACAGCAGCAACTTCGCTCACATGATGATGGTGGATTCGTTATTTCTTATACATTTTTTACTCTCCCACCATGATCACGGTCACCACGGTATCTTCATCAAGTGCGACATTCTGAAGCTGGAGAATCAGATCCCGCTGTTTGTCGTGAAAGAAATTTTTAAGAAGCTGGACGAGGGCGTGTTTCCGCTATCTGTCCTGAAAGAAATTTTCCTGATGGTGGAAGAGGACGCGAGAGAATCAATTGTCCCGAAGTCTCTTCTATATGGAAGCAGCAGGGCAATGTTGCAGAGAGCGAACAAGATGTTGTCTCCGTTCCTTATGGAAGAGAGTATACCTGCTCATGCATTAGTTGAGCCGCATTTGCTCGGTTGCATCCACGCAATTGCTTCGACATTCCTGGAAATTGAAACACACTCCCGGAAGCCAACTCTACCGCAAAGATTCTCAAGCTGTCTGGGCCACTGCATGGTTAAAAAGGTATGTGGTATTTTCTTTCCGTCCAGTCATCTAGCCGAGGAAGAACTTCCAATCAAAACATACACCGCGGTGGAGCTGGCAAGGACCGGTATTAAGTTCAAATCCTTCAACCGGCCGTCCTGGAAGATCCGGTTCGACAAATACTCCCACACGCTCTACCTACCGAGGATGAGCTTATCAAATGTACGGACTGAAGTGTTCTTCAGGAATATGGTTGCATTGGAGTTCGTTGACACTCCCCGTCCTGACACTGTGACGCGATTCATTCAGCTGATGCACTGCCTCATCAGTACTCCCGACGACGTTCAAGTGCTCAGGAAATCCCATGTCATTAGTTGTCAATGTCTGTTAACCGACGAGGATATCGCCGGGATCTGGGACAGCATCCGTAAGCCCTTCTCTCATGGCCACGTTGACCCTCCTCGGGAGCTAAAATCCGCACTCGATGAAGTGCTCAAACCCAAGTATCACAGGATCAAACTCAGAATGGCTCTTTTGGGAACATGTCAGCATTATCATAAGCAATATTTCTCAAGTCCATGGAGTTGTCTTTCTTTCCTGTTTGCGCTTTTTCTTGTGACCGTCAGCCTGTGTCAGGCCTACTGTAACTTTAGGAGATGCCGAAAATTCTAAAACTGGGTTGGTGTAGATTTTATGACATGTCAATTGGGTGGGTGTAGTTTGTATGGTTGTAAGTTGTAAGGACTGTAATTTTAGGTGATGTTGAAGTTTTTAAAACAGGTGTGTTGCAGTTTTTGTGACATGTCAATTGGGTGGGTGTAGTTTGTATGGTTGTAAGGAATGATCGTTATCTTTTCTATTTGGATTCAATTTTCTTAATAACATGAATAACTTTAAAAATGTCATTTCTTAACATTCAGGTTCATTTGTTTTGTTCAATATGTACTCATTTCATATAATAAAAACTATATTTTTTTCTTTAATCTAATCATATTTTCTACCCATCTTCTTCAATGTTTCCTTCTTACTTGATTAATTTAACAAACTGATCAAACAAACAAACATACATCCTTCCATGTTTCCTTCTTACTTGATCAATTTAACAAACTGATCAAACAAACAAACATACATCACTAGCAAAAACATTTAGTAGATAAAATGTTGAACTTCCCATACAACAAACAATGGTAGTTTAAAAAAAAAGCATTTGTTAGCCCAAAGATCATGAGGCTAATTGTTTAGACTCCAACTTTCCTTGAATATTCAAATAATTGTGACTTATAGATATATAGAAAAAATAAACAACATTATATTTAGAAAACACCTTATGACATTAAAAAAATCAACCTTAACAATATTCTTTATATTTTTTAATTTTTTTTATTACTTTAGTAAAATGAAAACATCCCCAAATTATTTTGATATTTTCATTTAAAAAATTAAAAATATACTATATCTATATTGTGTAAGCAAGTGGAAAAAAATGTGACAAGTACATACTTGTCTATTATGTTAAACATTCTAGGATATGTGCTTCATTATGACTTTTAAATTTTAGGTACCATGTTCACAATCTATACTTGACTTTGGAAAAGGTATTTCCCAGGCTGAATAGGATATGGACCTTGCTTTGAGGATTCTATAAGATAGATACCCTATAGAACCAAAAACAAAAAAAAATGTACAATTTAGGAGATAACCAATCAATATTGAGCTGCATTTATAACGAAGTTGAAGTAGTTAATGAATGACAAGACCTTCCTTAATAGATGCTAAGACCACTCATAAAAATAACTTTAAAAATTCGAACTGAGGCATTAACAAAACCCACTTGAACCCATCATTGACCTCTAATCGTATTTTCAAATTAAAACCACTTTTATTCGAATTTTAAAATCTCTCCATCGTGATTTCAAACAATGTATAGGAAATATATATTCTATTTAATGCCAAGTTGAAATATTTGATTTCTTTGACATTTTTATAACATCTTTGATTTTTATGAAATATATATTCTATTAATTTCAATTTGAAATATTTGATTTCTTTGACATTTTTATAAATCTTTGGTTTTTCCACATTTTGTTTATAGGTATTTAGTTTATTTATTTTTTTACAATGAATTTTTTGGTGTATTTTAATTTTTTATTATTAAGAAGTTTATTGTTTTTAATAGTTTATTTATGTAAAAAATAGTTTAATGAATTGGGTCCTTGTTTGGGATCTAACTTTCATAACCATGCATGTAGGTAGAATAATATATTTTCCATGTAATAAAGGTCAACATTAGTTAATAAGTCCTATTTAATAAATGTGAACAAGTCAATTTAAGAAGACCTAATAAAAGCTTCCCCTTATATAATGATCTTCCTCTACAATTTTCTTTGGAAGATAGAATAATATAAATAGGAGTAGGAGACATGTTAAATATTTGTCTTGAGAATTATTGTAATAGATTGTTACTCTGCTACAGGTTTCCCAATACAAGAGGCAAGTGAACATTTCTTTATATCAATAAAGGTACTATTTTCTTTTGTGGTTCTTTACATTTTATTGTTTCTCTGACATTTTCTGCAGTATTTATGTTTTTTTCTTAATATAATAGATTTGGCACCTAACAAGTGGTATCAGAGCACTTTCCTCTGCAAAAACTGTGGTATTTTTTTTCCAAGGTAGATACATGTATTGTCGACATATTTAAAGCACATAGATTTGTCGCTTAGCACGTAAAACTGAGGTGAGGAAGACTACATGCAGGAAATACAGAAAGTTTCACGGGGTTTCCTAGAAACAAATGTTTCACCTTGTTGGAAACCTTTATAACCCTTGTTGGTACCCCTTGAGTAGTACCACATCAAATAGAATATGTACACAACCATCACTCCCATGTACCAGCATGTATATCGAGAGTACCCTAGGTCTCCTGAAACCATCTCTAGATCAGTCGATTGACTTCCTGGCTGTTATAATGACACCAAGAACAACACTTGGGAAGATACTCTCTAGTACCTAGGTAATCGGGTAGTACGAATAAGGGTATGGTTGAGCCTCCTTAGTTAGTTCCCTAAGATATTGGGGCGATTAGTATTGTTCGGCCCTGTACATATATCAGAGATCTATAGCACAGGGTAAACCCTTGTCTGTCGGAATCCTATAAACCCTAACCCTTGGGAAAGAAACATAACATAAAATGAATAGATAAGATCTATTGCACCACCACCTTGCCTCCTGCAATTTGGTGGTCAAATTCCTACAGAAGTTTTCTTGTAAACAATTTGGGCCATTCAGTACTCTAGTGGTCCCACCGACACCCTTATTTCGGACCTATCTTGTTGTTTTCCTCTCTTCGCCCTGCTTGCAGTGATGCCTATCATTTTTAATCATTTTTTCTCGTGGGTCCGACCCCCTTCTCGACTCCCTTATTTGGAACATATCCCATTGACTTCCTCTCTTTGCACTGATTGTAGCGCTCACATTCTCCAATACACTTTTTTTCTGTACGTCCCTACCCGCCCCTTTCCCTCCCCAATGGCCCACACCTGCAACCAAGACTGGGATACCCACCTCACTTCCCTAGACAAAGTCAATGAGAAAAATGTAAAGAATATCGTCGAACTTACTTCCAACAGTGCTAACATAAATTCTTGGTTGGCCCCCTTAGAAACACTTCCCACTGAACTAGTGAACAATGTGTCAACAATTCTAAGAACCAGTGAACAACTTGAACACATTATTTAAGAAAGCCCAATATCCTTTCTCTTCTTCCCCACCTTATAACCTAGAAGGAATTGAATCCTCCCATTCCACATCCCTTCATTCCAACCACTTTTAGCAAGACCTGCGTCTTCCTCGAGTGGAGGTGAAAAAAATTTGATGGCTCGGATCCCATGGGCTGGGTCACTCAAATGGAACATTATTTCTCTTTGCATGTCATTACTGATAAGTTGGCCAAACTCCATTATGGTATTCTCTATCTAGATTTTGAAATATGGCAATGGTGGCAATGGAGAAAAAATGCACGCCAAGGGTATGTGGCTTGGACACAATTTGTTGCAGATATTTATCAATTCTTTGACACTGACACCCACCATTTAGGTTGTTTGACCAAGTTGAAACAATCTGGCACATTGGAAGAATTTATAGCTTCCTTTGAGCACTTGGCTTTCCACAGAGAGGGCACGCCATATGTTTTTTGGGGGGAATGTTTTAGCAGCGACCTAAAGGATGAAATCTATGTCCATGTCCTAATGGATCATCCCCAAACTTGGGTGGAAGCTACTAAAAGAGCTAAGGAAGAAAACAAAGTTGTGTTATTACATCAACACGAGGCCCTTAAAATTGAAATAGTCCGCAAATCCGCTTGTCAATTTGTATATTACGAAACTCTGGGTGCTATTTGTAGGGCACGAAACAACAAAGGACCAATTTTGAGCCCGCCAGCCCAAGAACCCGTGATCCAGCTCGAGAACCTGTGATCCAAAAAGTGACAAAGTATGGAATGAGGGTTGCGTACATGCTCTATAAAATTGCATGCCCATACTTTATAAAAGTACATATTTGATATGTATAACTCGTTTCTTGCGAAATTTTGTAGGTGCGGAACTTGACGGATACACATGTTCAGATTTCCACCCATTTTTATATCAGCAGCCCGATCGACCTCTTGCCCATTTCATATTATACAAAATTTTTGGAAGACAAGTTTTCGAATATGCGCATTTTTCTTTGAAATAACATATTTCACATCCTTTTATAATTTTATGTAATTAAATTGTACAATATCAATATTTAATATTAATACTTTAGTTTTGAAAAATAATGTTTTTTTGGTAGTGTTACATAGTTCATAGGGATTACCATCCGTAAACAATCGCAAGGTTGGTCCCGCCATCCCTGGAGTCCATCTGTGAATTTGTATATGGCGGAACTCTGAGTGTTGTTTCAACGACACAGAACAATAGAAATGCAATGTTGAGCGACCCAGCCCGCAAGTCCGCCTGTCAATTTGTATGTCGCGGAACTCTTGGGTGATATTTGTAGCTAACGGACCAATAGAGGCCCAGTTTTGATATCTCCAGCCCGAGTACCCGCGATCCAAATATTGGATTAAGTATGGAATACGGGAACAATGCATGTTCCATAAAATCTCATGTCCGTACTTTCTAAAAATAGATTTTATGTATTGCTCATTTTTTTCCGAAAATTTCTTGGTAAGAAAGTTGGCAGATTCACGTATTCAGATTTTACTTTAATTTATATCACCAGCCCGATCGACCGACCTCTTCCCTATTTTATATTGTACAAACCTCCTTGTCTAATTAAATTGTACAATATCAATATTCAATATTAATAAGTTAGTATTCAAAAGAATGTCTTTAGATAATGTCAAATAGTTAATAGGGATTATCATCCTTAGACAATCGCATGGTCGAGGCCGCCAGCCCTGGAGTTCGTCTCTCAATTTGTATATCGCGGAACTCTGAGTGTTTTTTGTATGAAACGAAACAAAAGGAGTGCAATTTTGAGCGAGCCACCCCACAGGTTCATTGGTCAATTTGTATATCGTGGAATTATGAATGCTATTTGTAGGCCACAGAATAATGGATGCCCAATTTAGAGCCCGCCAGTCCGAGAACCCGCGATCCAAAAAGTGGCTAAGTACATGCTCTATAACATCTCATGTTCATACTTTATAGTACATATTTAGTGGATTACTCATTTTTTCGAAAATTTCTAGTTTCTCTTTTCTCTCTGCTTTTCCTTTTTGAAACACGGGTTCCTGCATAGGCGGGTTTAACATTGCATTTCTATTGTTCCGCCGCCTGCAACTAGCACCCGGACTTCCGCGATTTACAAATTTGCAAACAAAGCCCCTTCATCTCGTATGTTTTTTATTTCTGTTTACTTGGTCCTTTTTACGAATGTCTCATGCTTTTATATACAAAACCCCAGGTTCAACAATATACAAATTTCCCTCTCGCCATTGCGCTTCCGTTGCTCCCCTACGCACAAACAACAGCCGAAATTCTGTGACATACAAATTGACGGCTGATATCTGTCACTGAGATGCAATATGACCATTGACCCTTCATGTCTCCTGGGTATATCTTCTACCCCTTTTTTTTTGTAACGCGCCCGACCGCTTTCCATACTTAAGTATTTCTTGGAATTAGTTTTGCGGGTTGGTCGGTGCTTCTCCACAATTCTCCATCACCGCTGCCTTCGTACTTGTTTCCAGATATGCAATAATTAATCTTTAATTCTAGTAGTTCATCCTACAGGAACCATTAAGATTGTCATTAATGTCCGGAAGTCCGAAGAATATTTGTCATTACTACGAATTAAACTAAGATTTGCGCACATGTATGTTATCCTTTCCAAGTATTCATTTCAAACACGATGCAATCTATTTTTTGTGTGCCGACGGGTTGGCGCTTTTAATAAATTTCTAATTCTTAATCTCTCTTCGCTGTCACTGCGACCTTCACACTTTTTTCTAATTATGAAATTAGTGAGTTGTGATGGTGACAACTCATTCCGCATGAACCCTGGACATTGTCATTGATCAACGAAAGGCTCGAGGAGATATTCCATTGATACACATTAAACCATAATTTGCGGAGGGTTATATCATCCCTCCCCTATTTTCATTTCAAACATCGTCTTGAGCAAACGAAAATTCTTGTTAAGTTGTGGCAGCAGTTCTGTCCAGATACAGTAAACAAATTGGGGCATAATGGCCAGAGATTTCACTATTCCAGGGAATATTCTTACTACTCATCTCCCTCCACCTAGGAGAAAAAAAGGAGATGGTCCCTTGGTACACCGAGAGATATATTTCAAGCCAAAGAATTCCAAGGAAACCCTGCCTACTCAGAAAACCTGCCCAGTTGCATTCATGGTTGGCGCAGAGGTTGATGTCATGAATTCAGAGCCAGAAGAAGATGATCTAATGAGCAATGATACGACAATGGATGATGGCAATGCAGAGACTCTTCCCACTCCTGCAGCCAAATTGAAATCAACCATAATATACAAAACTTCATTTCTCGTTGATGGCAGACCTGACAACACCAAAATGATTTTCAGAAAAGAAACCGACGGTAAACGCAATAGTGCATTTGCAGCGTGAAAGTAGGAATTCCAGAGTTCCAAATTAGTCTGTTCTAGGTGGAAGAGTTTCACTGTAAATTAATGATATGTTGATTCTCCCAAAGATATATTTCAAGCCAAAAAACTATTCACTTGTGGGACTACTGTCTTGTTCTCTGGATATACAATTAACATCTTCGGGAATCAGGTCCAAAACTCTCACTGTTGCAAGGCATTTTTCTATTAGTCATCTTCTTCCACCCAGAATGGACTAATTTGGGCCTCTGGAATTGCACATCCAACCTATGCCCCTGAATTTTTTTCGACTATGCAGAGGCGGTTTCAGCTAAGGGATATTCCATTTTCCCTGCAACGTTTTTCGTCTTCTTCCTCATGGGAAGCTTCTCAAAACTATTAATTTCAACACAGGATGATTCATCGAGGAGAAAATTGTGAGGATCTTGCATACTGCGGATCCCGTGCTTGTGTTTGTCGTAGATACGTTCAATGTTTTGGCCCGAAGAACTGGGTCCAATTTCTAAGGATAGATGTACAATACTCGATTTTTTTCTTATTTTTTAAAATGGATTTTCTATTATAAAATAATTCCCTTGGACTCTTCATTGCTGCTTCTTTTATGGATTTAACGCCTATTCTCATTGGCATGGTTCGGTGCTATCGTAATTCTTCGATATTGTGTTTACTTAGTTTATTTTTCTAAGATGGAACATCTAACAATTATATGACAATGCACTGTGTCAATCCACAAGCCTTTTATGTAGTTTCAAACCAACGTTCAATTCTATTCGTAATGCAGATAAAACATAGCAATACCAATGTACAATCTTGCATCAAAATCGTTATTCTTGTTTCTAGACATGCAATTATTAAGTTTTAATGCTAACAACCCATAATGTAAAAAATTTAATACTTGATTTAATATGTTGCAGTCATGGAAGAATGTATGAAGAACACACTTACACCCACACGTTCCAATAAAATCTAATCTTCAACAAAGCGTTTGCTGGCAATTAGTAGAAAATGAAGTTTAGTAATTAAGTTAATATGTTACAGTCATGGAAGAATGTATCAAGAACATACTTACATGCACAGGTTGCAATAAAATTTAATCTTCAACAATGCATTTGCTGACAAATAGTAGAAAATGATGGTTTTGCAACAATGGGGATTCTTTGAAACCAATTCGTTCTTACGAAAACTGCCTTCCACCTTTCTATTTTCCAACTCTTTTATTCCCTGTAGTTTCTCTTCCTAGATACTTTATCATTTTTTTCCAAAAATGCCTTGCTGCGTGGCTTAGCAGATTCACGCGTTTCCAACGAGCGCTTCCCCTTTCTTTAAATTGACCCTCAGTTGTTCTGTGTCCTACAACTAGCACCCAGAGTTATGCGATATACAAATTGACAGGCGGACTTGTGTGCTGACTAGGTCAACATTGCACTTCTACTTTTTCGTCGCCTCCAAACAACATTCGGAGCTCCGCGATATAAAAATTGGCAGACGGGCTCCAGGGATGGCGGGCTCAAGATTGGATTTGTTTATGGATGGAAAAGTGCTAAAAAGAGCCATACCACATTTGCACCAAATAATCTATATTAAAGGGAAAAACATTTCCTCTATAGTTTCGTGTCCTGCAAACAACACCCATAGTTCCACACTATACAAATTCACAACTGGACTTGTGGGTTGGCTGGCTAATAAAATGCCTCGCAGTTCCGCGATATACAAATTAACAGATGAAGCATACAAGCAAGAACCAAGTAAACTCGCAGATCGTATTCCTGGTCTTTGTTTTCTGTTCCCGCCAACTTCACAATTCTATTTCGTTTCTCTTTTCCCTGAACTTTTTTTCATCACTTATTCATTTTTTCGAAAATGTATGGTTGCGCATGTGGGCGGTGTTGCGGGTTCACACTTGCACTTTTTCTCTTTTATCAAGACACCGACCGATCTCTTCCCCATTCCATACCCAAAAACTTCTCCGACCGTGAATTCCTGGTAGGCGGGCTCTAGATTGAACTTCTGTTGTTCCATGGCCTGCGAACAGTACCGTCACTTCCGCGATATAAAAATTTGCAACCAGACTCAAATCATACTCTCTTCCGTATTACGGTCCACCTATCATGCCCTCTTCTGTGGTATACATTTTTCACTAAAAACTTCCAAGAAATACAATTTAAATGTCGGGTCCTCGCATCTTTTGTGGAACTATTGTCACCCCATTTTGAAACTCGAATGTCCGCTTTCCATACTTCACCATTTCTTCGAATTTCTTTGGCGGATCGTTGGTTTGGCGGGTTGAAGAAATATTCAGTTCCTAGTCATTGTTTCTTGTGCCCGCGCCCCTTTGTAATTAGCAATTGCCAATTATATATAAGATCTTATTTCTAGGCATGCAATTAGCAATTTCCCTATTCCATGCTTAGCCACATTGCCGAAATTCCACAAATATACAAACCGGCCACTGAACTGCCCCATCATCATCTCTTCCGTTTTACACACTTTTCACTCAAAAATTTTGATACATAAAATTTGACTGTGCAACACTCACGTGTCCTGAGTATCCCCGTAACGATTTTTTGAATACCATCTGACCTCTTTTCAGAGCTTTCCATTCTTTCCTTGCTCTTCGTCGTCTCCGTCACCTTCGCACTTGTCTATAATAAAAGAAAGAAAAAAGTTTTTTTTTATATATATAC
>JZKD02S0027707.1:104144-132191 GCA_000966675.3 Picea glauca | reverse complement strand
CAACCACTTTTATAAAGTGGTTGTTGCTAGTTTTATCTCATTCGGCCCTTACCATTATCGTGGTAACAAACTCGAAAATGATTATTCGTTAGGTGAAAATGATATGCTGATAAAAATATCGGCCAAGGAAGCTTACAAAGTCAGGTTCGCGATCGAACTCTTCCCGTTGAGAATCGACATATCTACAATGGAAAGAATGATGCCATATTTTGAGCGCTTCTATAACTAGCCAATCCAGAAGGGCGACGACGATTACCACAACAACTTCGCTCTCATGATGATGGTGGATTCGTTATTTCTTATACATTTTTTACTCTCCAACTAGGATCACGGTCACCACGGTATCTTTATCAAGTGTGACATTCTGAAGCTGGAGAATTAGATCCCGTTGTTTGTGGTGAAAGAAATTTTTAAGAAGCTGGACGAGGGCGTGTTTCTGCTATCTGTCCTGAAAGAAATTTTCGAGATGGTGGAAGAGGGCGCGAGAGAATCAATTGTCTCGAAGTCTCTTCTATATGGAAGCAACAAAGTAATGTTGCAGAGGGAAAACAAGATGTTGTCTCTGTTCCTTATCGACGACAGTATACCTAATCGTGCATTAGCTGAGCCGCATTTGCTCGGTTGCATCCACGCAATTGCTTCAACATTCTTACAAATTGAAACACACTCCCAAAAGCCAACTCTACTGCAAATATTCTCAAGCTCTCTGGACCAGTGCATGGTTAAAAAGGTGTGTGATATTTTATTTTTGTTCACTCATCTACCCGAGGAAGAACTTCCAATCAAAACATACACCACAGTGGAGCTGGCAAGGACCGGTATTAAGTTCAAATCCTTCAACCGGTGGTCCGCTAAGATCTGGTTCAACAAATACTCCCACATGCTCTACCTACCGAGGGTGAGCTTATCAAATGTACGTACTGAAGTGTTCTTCAGGAATATGGTTGCATTGGAGTTCGTTGACACGCCATGTTCCAACACTGTGACGCGATTCATTCAGCTGATGCACTGCCTCATTAGTATTCTCGACGATGTTCAAGTGCTTAAGAAATCTCATGTCATTAGTTGTCAATGTCAATTAACCGACGAGGATATCGTCGGGATCTGGGACAACATCCGTAAGCCCTTCTCTCATGGCCACGTTGACCCTCCTCGGGAGCTAAAATCCGCACTCGATGAAGTGCTCAAACCCAAGTGTTACAGGATCAAACTCAGAATGGCTCTTTTGCGAACATGTCAGCATTATCATAAGCAATATTTCTCAAGTCCATGGAGTTTTCTTGCTTTCCTGTTTGGGATTTTTCTTGTGACAGTCAGCATGTGTCAGGCCTACTGTAACTTCAGTAGATGCCGAAAATTCTAAAACCGGGTTATTGTAGATTTTGTAGCATTTATGAAGTTGCATTACATATTGGTTGCATGATTCTTTAGTTAGCCTACTTTTAGTCTTGATGTTTAAGTGTGGTTGTAAGTATCAACACCTTCTGAGCTTCTTAGATTTATATACTAAGGGGGAGATTTAATTGCATAGATGCTAGCATTTAGTAGTTTAAATGTCACACATGTGTGTTATCTAGTCTAGAGAGTATGTAAAATTTCATAAATTAGAATATAATTGTTGAAGTTCCTTTCATAATGCTCTTTATTTTGTAGTCCCTTCATAAATTATAATATAATTGTTGTAAACTTTCATATATTAGAATATAATTGTTGAAGTCACTGTCATAATGCATTTTGTAGTCCCTTCATAAATTACAATATAATTGTAGTCCCTTGGATTAGAAAGACAAATGGATAGCCATCGAACAATATTGAACAATCGTTAAGCTTAGGAAAGCCATAAATATTTTTCCATTATGGGAATAATTTCAATATATCGTTTTTCTCATCCATGTTTTCATACAGAAAATATGAAATGTAACTAATATTGGTAAGGTTTTTATAATATATAATTAGATTTATTTTATGTAATTGAGAGGAGAAGTGTTATCTTCCTTATTACATATAAAATTAAGTATGTACAGAGAAACTTCTTTTTCATTAGGAATACACACAATATAAATACATTTATGTTCTTGTTGTGAGATCCAACTTATTCTAAACCTCGACACGTTTGTTGAGAGAATCTCTCAACAAACTCAAACAAACTCCAACTAATTACTATTGTAAGCATTATTTCCAAGACCCTTCCTTAATGCGTACATTTCACTCATTACAACATTGATCACAATTACATAACGCTCTTTACAAAACTTATGATACAAACTACATTTATATAAGTCACATAGTCTCACTAGTCTTCCTCAACACTTACACTCACTCTCAACTTCCTGGTTTTTGCTCTTCTCTTCTTCACACTTTGGAGCTTCCCATTTAATTCATTTAAAACATAAACGCCTCTTACCATCATTAACAAACTTGCAAGATCAACAATATTGACAAACTGGGCTCGCCGAGGCTTCTGCGATAAAATTTTTCAAGTAATAAACCACTCTATGGACCTACCACCATCTGTCGGATATTTCACTTTCGGCTATCCGTCTAACACATAAGGATCTCATAAAAAGAAACCTGTAATGGATGCTCTTAAAAGCCCGAAGCACAACAAGAGCCATCAATTTTATAACATGTTGTAAACGTAACCAAACTAGTGACCATCTAGTGGCAAGGTTGGGGCTTCCGCACACACCAACGTAAGTTATGTTACCATGTTCTATAGTTGGTTCTACATTGTAAAATTTTACAAACAAACCACTACAAACTCAAACACAATTTGCGTACATACAAACAAACATCCACCCATCTCACATATTTTCTTCTCATGTCTTCAAAAAATCCAATATAAGAAAAAGGGGAAAATGTTGACCATTTGAATACGATGCATCCTCCTCATGTGCATTCATTGCTTGACGAACATATGTGTAAATGAGATGGCTCAAATGTATGAGCATACCTGAAGCAAAGATTCCTTTGGAAATGATGGTTTGTACTCGGTACGTCATCTTGTACGTGCTCGTGAAAACCACAATATGCATTAATGTATTGGCAATGCATTCGATCGAATGTAAAAGCGATGGACCACACGATGTTGGAGTAGAATCATTCATCAGCTAGATATATCAACAACGAGACGAGGGAAATTAACAAGGATTGCTTCACCTCTTTCTTTCAATGTATTCCTCAGTTGTTCTTGTTTTTCCTTTCACGCGACAACTATAACTCTAATTGGAAGCTGCATCGATCTTCTACCTAGAAGAATTATTCTTGGATGAGGGCTCTTAAATTTGTTGCCAGTGAATATATATAACTTTATTCTCCTTCAACCGACTCACGATTCAAACATTAAATATTAAATCGTGGCTCCTTTTATTTTAGCTTCACAGTTGTTGGGATTCTTCTTCGGCTGCAGATCTGAAACAAACATGGAGTGCATTTAACTCTTATGGAAACAACAATCAAACTCCCTTTCGTGGAAAGCACACAACAATTTTGAATTTCCCAATCTCCTTCACACTAGCAGGTTTACACAAGAGGATTCTTAGTTGCAGCTTCTACAATACCCACGATGAATCCAATCCTTTCACATTTACGGAATCATTGACCAAGGCCAACTGAAATCGTTGTGTAAGAAGACAAAAAGATAGAAATTGTTGTGTATTGACCAATAACAAATTGTGATTTTACATGCCCATGGTTGATACGATTTGGTCCTCCAACAGTCTTGAACCAAGGTTCAACAACATCAACAGATTTGAAAAATGTATGTGAAATAAGTGGACTCCATTGGTGACTTCACCGTGGCACACCAAAAAATATGAAAGCAACAAAAACGACAATGATAGGCAACAATCTTCAACGCACAATGGATATTGAGAAAAAAATGCTAATCCATTCCTATGCCTCCACACAGAAAACTAATACTCACACATATTTCTGGGCCCTCCCATGAGGGAGTTACCTAGAGCACTCGGCTCTGATACCAAGAAAAAATTACATATGCACACATAAACTTATTTTTCATTAGGAATACACACAATATAAATACATTTATGTTCTTGTTGTGAGATCCAACTTATTCTAAACCTGGACACGTTTGTTGAGAGAATCTCTCAACAAACTCAAACAGACTCCAACTAATTACTAATGTAATTTATTTCCAAGAATTACCACCCTATTCTTCATTGAACCTAATTGAGAAGTTAGCCTCTAGTAATTTCTTGATGGAGCTATAGGATGCGTACATGAGAGTGTAGAGTACTCGATAATGAACTATGGAAGAAAATCATGTTCTTAATGGAAGCAAAGCACACCACTTTTCTTTATTATTACAAACCAAAACTAGGCCAAAAACCATTAGAGAGCTACTCTGCTCATTTCACTATAGCTTTAGAAATGTCATTTCTTAGCACTCAGGCTCATTTTAAGAGGGAATCAACTAAGTAGACATATTGATAGACACTTGTTGTTTTGTTCAATATGTGTTCATTCCATATAATAAAACCATGTTTTTTTCTTTTCTAAGATCAAAATTGTTGTTTTGTTATCTCTGATCTGATGATATTTTCTAGCCATCTCCTTCATTGCTTCCTTCTTGCTTGATCAATTTAGCAATCCAATTGTTGAACTTCCGATAGAATAAAAAATAGTAGTTTCCCTCAAAGAAGTTCTCCTGAAAAAGCTGAACATTTTGTTAGCCCAAAAATTGTAAGGCTAATTGTTCAGACTCCTTCAACTCTCCTTGAATATTCAAATAATTACGACGCATATATATAATAAACAACATTGTATTAAAAAAACTTCATCACATAGGTAATCAACCTCAACAATACTCTTTAAATATTTTAATCCTTTAGTACTATATATATATATAGCTTGTGAGTTACAGTCTAACACTACTCACATTTCCTCACCAACTTGAAACAATCCTCAAAAATACCACCATAGTCCTAAACAAAAAATATTCTATGTTGTCCTTATTATAGATAAATGTATTCACATGAATCCATAATGCGCTTCCATCATTGAATTCTTAGTGTCTGCTGGTGGGACACATCTTCTCAATATTCCATCCATTCCAAGCTTGTATAGGACACCTGTGACAAGTTCATCTACAGCATACAACACTGTATTTAGAAAAAACCTCATCACATAGGTAATCAGATAATCAACCTCATAATACTCCTTACATATTTTAATTCCTTACTAAAATAAAACATCCCCAAATTGCTTTGACATTTTCATTCAAAAATATAAAGATATATATTGTGTTGTAGAAAAAAAGAAAAGCCAAGTACATACTTTCCTATTATGTTAAACATTCCAAGATATTTGCTTCATTATGACTTTTAACCTATTTATTATTTAAATTTAGGTACTATGTTCACAATCTATACTTACTTTGGAAAAGGTATTTCCTAGGGTGAATAGGCTATGGACCCTGCTTTGAAGATTCTATAAGATAGATACGAAGATGAAGTAGTTAATGAATGACAAGACCTTCCTTAATAGATAAAAATAATTTTAAAAGTTCGAACTGTGGTGAGGCATTAACAAAACCCACTTGAACCCTTCATTGACCTTTAATCGTATTTTCAAATTAAAACCACTTTTATTCGAATTTTAAAATCTCTCCATCGTGATTTCAAAGAGGAAATATATATTCTATTTAATGCCAAGTTGAAATATTTGATTTCTTTGACATTTTTATAACATCTTTGGTTTTTCAGAAATATATATTCTATTTAATGTAAGTTGAAATATTTGATTTCTTTGACATTTTTATAAATTTTTGGGTTTTTCCACATTTTCTTTGTAGGTGTTTAGTTTCTTTATTCTTTTACATTGATTTTTTTGGTTTATCGTAATATTATTATTATTAAGAAGTTTATGGTTTTTAATAGTTTGTTTATGTAAAAAATAGTTTAATGGATTGGGTTTATGTTTGGGACCTAACCTTCATAACCCTGTATATAAGCAGAATAATATATTTTCCATGTAATAAACATCAACATTAGTTAATAAGGCCTATTTAATAAATGTGAACAAGTCAATGTAAAAATACCTAATAAAAGCTTCTCCTTCTATAATGATCTTCCTCTACAATTTTCTTTGGAAGATATAATTAATATAAATAGGAGTAGGAGACATGTTAAATATTGGTCTTGAGAATTATTGTAATAGATCGTTACTTTGCTAGAGGTTTCCCCCTAGAAGAGGCAAGTGAACATTGCTTCATATCAATAAAGGTACTCTTTTTTTTGTTGTGGTTCTTTACATTTTATTGTTTCGCTGACATTTTTCTGTAGTATTTATGTTTTTTTTTTAATATAATAGATTTGGTACCTAACAAGTGGTAGCAGAGCACTTTCCTCTACGGAAATTGTGGGAATTGTTTTTCCAGGGTAGAGACATGTACTTTCGACATCATTGATCTGTCGCTTAGAACGTAAAACTACGGTGGGGAAGAATATATGCAGGAAATACATACAATTTCATGGGGTTTCCTAGAAACAAACGTTTCACCTTGTTGGAAACCTTTATAACCCTTGTTGGTACCCCTCGAGTAGTACTACATCAAACATAATTTGTACACAACCATCACTCCCATGTACCAGCTGGTATATTGAGAGTACCCTAGGTCTCCTGAAACCGACTCTAGATTAGTTGATTGACTACCTGACTATTATAGTGACACCGAGAACAACGCTCCGAAAGATACTCTCTAGTACCTGGGTAATCAGGTAGTACAAATAAGGGTATGGTCGAGCCTTCTTAGTTAGTTCCCTAAGATATTGGGGCGAGTAGTATTGATCGACCTTGTACATATATCGAAGAGCTATAGCATAGGGTAAACCCTTGTCTGTAGGAATCCTATAAAACCTAACCCTTGGGAAAGAAATAGAACAAAAAATGAATAGATGAGATCTATTGCACCGCCACCTTGCCTCCTGCAATCTGGTGGTGAAATTCCTACATAAGTTTTCTTGTTAACAATTTGGGCCATTCGGTACTACAATGGTCCCACCGAAACCCTTATTTAGGACCTATCTCGTTGGATTCCTCTCCTCACCTTGCTTGCAGTGATGTCTATCAGTTTTAATCCATTTTTTTCCCATGGACCTAATCCCCTTCCCGATAGCCTTATTTGGAACATATCCCATTGATTTCCTCTCTTTGCATTGATTGTAGTGGTACCATTCTCCAGTGCACTTTTTTTTCTGTGCAGACCCACCCGCCCCTTTCCCTCCCCAATGGCCCACACCCGCAACCAAGATTGGGATACTCGCCTCACTGCCCTGGACAAAGTCAATGAACAAAACATAAAGAATATCTCTGACCTTACTTCCAATATTTCTAGCATAAATTCTAGGTTGGTCCCCTTAGAAGCACTTCCCATAGAAGTGACCAACTTGACCGCCATCTGTTAGCAATTCTAAGAACCAGTGAACAACTTGACTACATTATTTAAGCAAGCCCAAGATCCTTTCTCTTCTTCCCCACCTTATAACCTAGAAGGCATTGAATCCTCCCATTCCACATCCCTTCATTCCAACCACTTTCAACAAGACCAATGTCTTCCTCGAGTGGAGGTGAAAAAATTTGATGGCTCAGATCCCATGGGATAGGTTACTCAAATGAAACATTATTTCTCTTTGCATGGCATTACTGATGAGTTGGCCAAACTCTGTTATGGTATTCTCTATATAGATTTTGAAATATGGCAATGGTGGCAATGGAGAAAAAATGCACGCCAAGGGTATGTAGCTTGGACAGAATTTGTTGTAGAGCTCTATCAATGATTTGACACCGACACCCACCATTTAGGTCGTTTGACCAAGTTGAAACATTCTGGCACATTGGAAGAATTTATAGCTTCCTTTGAGCACTTGGCTTTCCACATAGAGGGCATGCTATATGTTTGTTTTTGGGAATTCTTTAGCAGTGTCCTAAAGGATGAAATTTGTGCCCATGTCCTAATGGATCATCCCCAAACTTGGGTGGAAGCTACTAAAAGAGCTAAGGAAGAAAAACAAGTTGTCTCCTCCCAAACCAGAAAACCCTCCTTTATTCCTTTCCCTAAAACCTCCAATCCCACCCCTCTATCCACCCCAATGAAAATCGATAAATTGACCCAGGAAGAAATCGTTGAACACCAACTTAACCTTGGTCTTTGCTACAATTGTGATGACAAATATTTTTTGGGGCTCAAGTGTAAGGAACATAATCTTTTTATGGCCATATCTGAGGATGTTTCTGACAAAGAGGTAGAGGCTCCCCCTGTGGAGGAGCTACTTGAGCCAACTAATCTTACTCTACCCTTTGATCCACTAGAAATCAAACCGATCGTTTCACTGAACGCCCTCAACGAATTCTCTATGCACCAAACCCTCAAGATAATTGGATACATTAATCATCAGAAGGTCATCATCCTAATTGATAGTGGCATCACCCATAATTTTATTCATCGTTGCATTGAATAAGAAACCAATTGTTATATCTGTGCAGTAAACACTTTTCAAATCATGATTGCAAATGATGGTTCCTTGAAATATGGGGGGGAATTGTGAAAATGTGTGTCTCCAAATAGGCCAGTACAACCTGAAGTCCCATATGTTTGTTATCGACATGGGTGGTTGTGACATTGTGCTCGGTGTGGAATGGTTGCGCACTCTCAGTCCCATCCTCATGGATTTTAAGAAATTAATCATACAATTCCACTAGGAAGGACAACAATATAAGTTCCAAGGAATCAAAATAGGTTCCCTTGATATCATTAGTGCCCATCGAGTGGAAAAGCTCCTCAAAAAGGTCATTTGGGAATTATTTCCCAACTCCATTCCATTCAAGCAGTTGAGACACCCTCTGTGCATCCTGACTTCCAATCTATCCTCTCCACACACCAAGCTATTTTTTCCACTCCCCATGGACTTCCCCCTTCTCTTGGTGTTCATGATCATTCCATATCTATAGTCTCGGGAAATATTCCTCGCAATGTTTTCCCTTATTGTCATCCCTTTTCCTAGAAGAATGAAATAGAGACAATTTTTCAAGAATTGCTCAATGCAGGTGTTATCCGTCCTAGTACCATCTCATATTCTTCTCCTGTGGTTATGGTCCTCAAGAAAGAAGGAACTTGGCGCATATGTCCCGACTTTCACACCCTCAACAAACTCACCATCCAGGACAAATTTCTCATTCCTGTCATTGATGATATATTGGATGAATTGAGTGGTGCTCAGTACTTTACTAAACTCAATCTTCGTTTTGTCTACCACCAAATATGTATGAAAGAGAAATACATTCCCAAGACTGCATTTACTAAAACTCATGAGGGTTACTATGAGTTCTTACTAATGCCCTTTGGCATGTGTAATTCTCCCTCCACTTTCCAAAGTATCATGAATCATTTCTTCTATCCTTTTCTCTGTCATTTTGTCTTAGTTTTCTTTGATGATATTCTCATCTATAGTAAAACTTGGACATCCCATCTCGCCCATGTGGATCAAGTTCTCCATCAACTCTCTCAGCACCAACTTTTCCTCAAACAATATAAATGTGCATTTGTAGCCTCAGAAGTGTACTTGGGTCATATTGTAGGAAAGGATGGTGTATGGGTGGATCCAGGGAAAATTGAAGCTATGGAGGATTGGCCTCGCCCTAAAACTCTTAAGAGATTGCATAGTTTTTTGGGTTTTACGAGATATTATCGCAAGTTTGTTCAGAATTATAGAAAAATTGCAACACCTCTCGCTGCTCTCCTTAAAAATAATTCTTTCTCTTGGAATCCAGCTATTGATCAATCCTTCCATACCTTGAAAGAGGCTATGTACATGATTCTAGTCTTGGCCCTTCCCAATTTCACAAATAATTTTATCCTAGAATTTGATGCTTTAGGGAAATGAATTAGGGTAGTCCTCTTGCAAGATGGAAGGCCTTTGGCATTCACCAACAAACAAATTTGATAGATAAATTTGGGCCAATCAATCTATGAAAAAGAAATGTTGGCTATTTCTCATGTTGTGTATCTTTGGCATCCTTATCTCTTGGGGAAACACTTCCAAATTAAAATTGATCATCAAAGCCTAAAGTATTTTCTGAAACATCGAATTTCATCCCCGGAGCAACAAAAATGGGTCACCAAGCTATTTGGATATGATTATGAGATCATTTATAAGAAGGTAAAATAAAATGTGGTTGCTTACTCTCTTTCCAGGAAGTATGAAGAAGAAGGGTCCCTTTTTCCCTCCCCTTCATTGTACCAGATTGGCTCTAAGTTGGTTTCCAGGAATGGTTGCAAGACCCAAAACTTTATCTCCCAATCCAACAATTGCAACACCATTCTCCAACTTATCCAAGGTACTCTTGGCACAATGAAGAGCTCCACTACAAAGGTTGTATGTATTTAATCAACCAGTCACAACTCAAATCCACAATGTTTTTTGAGCTTCATGCTTCACCCACAGCTAGGCATTCTAGGTTTACCAAAACCTTTGAAAGAGTCAAATGTTCTTTTTCTATGATGGTATGAAACAATATGTTTTCACCTTTGTGGTTGAATGTGATGTATGTCAATGCAGCAAGGGAGAAACAATCAAAGCCCCAAACACACTTCAACTGCTTCTGATTCTCCCTACTATTTGAAGGGATATTTCTATGGATTTCATTGTCGGCTTACCTAAATAATGAAGTAAGTCAGTAATCATGGTGTTAGTCGCTCATCTTTCTAAATATGTTCATTTCTATGATCTTCAACACTCATTCACTACATCAACAATGGCTCAAATTTTTGACAGAGATCCAACTTTCACAAGAAATTTTTGGAAAGAGTTATTTAGGCTCCAAGGAACCCAATTTCATCTCAGCACCGCCTATCGTCCCCAGAAGGATGGCCAAACTAAATTTGTCAAAAAGTGTTTGGAAACATATTTGTGATGTTTTTCATATGACAGACAAAATCAATGGGCGCAGTGTTTACCCCTAGTTGAATGGTAGTACAACACATCTTACCATACTTCCACTCACATAACTCCTTTTGAGGCAGTCTATGGAAAAAATCCACTGTCGGTTCTCTCATACATGTGAGGTGTCTCAAAGGTTCAATAGGTTGACAAAAATATTACAGTCCGAGAGGCCATTCTTCGTACCCTCAAAGAAAATTTGGTCATGGATCAGAATCACATGAAGCAACAAGCATATCAACTTCATTTTGATTTTCAATTTGCTAAAGGGGATCAGCTGTTTCTTCGTCTGCAACCTTATAATCAAACTTCACTCAAAGTTGAACACTGTCAGAAACTTGCTCCCAAATTTTGTGGTCCCTATACCATTCTCAAGCGATTGGGGCTTGTGGCCTACTAGTTATCTCTTCTTAGTGATTCTAAGATCCATCCTTTTTTTCATGCCTCATGCTTAAACAAAGTGATTGGAACTAAGTTCCAAACTTAAACCAGTCTCCTTGAGTTGGATGAAGAAATTTCAAATTTGGTTGTAGCCACAAGCTGTCTTGGACCAACACAAGCACCATCTCTGTTTGTGAACCATCAAGTAAGTGTTATTTCAGTGGAAAGATACAACTCCAGAAGATGTCACATGGGAGCCGTCCACCATTCTGCAACAATTTCCTCATCTCAAGCCTTTAGGACAAGGTTGTTCTTCAAGGGGGAGGGCATGATAGGGACCTAACCTCCCTAACCACTCACATAGGTAGAATAAAATATTTTCCATGTAATAAAGGCTGACATTAGTTCATAAGGCCTATTTAATAAATGTGAATAAGTTAATGTAAGAAGACCTAATAGAAACCTCTGCTTCTAGAACGATATTCCTCTAGAATGTTCTTTAGAAGATATAATTAGTATAAATAAGAGTAGGAGACATGAGAAATTTGTCTTGAGAATTACTGTGATAGAGTGTTTCTCTGGTGGAGGTTTCCCCCTCAAAGAGGCAAGTGAAAATTTCTTCCTATCAATAAAGGTGTTGTTTTTGGTTGTGGTTCTTTACATTTTATTGTTCCACTAGTATTTTTTTTAAGTATTTCCATTTTTTGCTTAATATAATAGATCTGGTACATAATGACCCCCTTGTTACTTTGGATTCCAAAGATATCCTTATCAATTTTTTTAAATGTATTGTTGCACAATGTGTATATACAATATAGATGCACCTGTAGAGGGCATTGATTGGCACAAAAACCTGCAAACGTATGATTGCGAGAGATTTTTATAGGTTTTCATCAGACTACACGATGCACCCTTCAAACATAAATGCACCAATACTATACTATATCATATGCACTATATTTCATTTCTATATAAAATCATGTCACTAAACTCAAAATCATTTTAGAATCTTTTTATAGTGCGAGACTATTTTTTTATTTTTTTAATTTTTTGTTATTTCTATGTAAAACATATTTTATAATTTGCATATTATTATGCATGCATTGTATTGATAGAAGATCAATGATTTTTTTTTTACTAAAACTAGCATGAGGGAAGCATGTCCCATTAAAAGAACAAGGTAAGATACTTGAATTTTTAAAAGGTTCAAATGATGTGTATTGGTTAATGTGTGTCATGCAAAGAAAAAAATAAAAAAAAATAGAGAAGATTGCTCACATTCTAAGTGGAAAGAATGTAAAAGTTTTATGAAAATGTTGCAAATAGCACAAGGTGGATGAAATTGTGATATACATGAAAATTTCCTTTGAAATTTTACTAATAATGTACTTTTAACAATAATATATAACAGGTTTCAAGCATTCAATTTCGTATATGTTGAAAATCTTGTGTAAGGAACCCCAACAAGGGAACAAAAAGTCTCGCTAAAAAGAAAATAAAAATGATAAAGGATGTTGATGATGATGAATAAGTTCTTAGTTCATCTAAATTGGTGTTGGAAGTTAATGGCAAGGGGGAAATCTTTTATAAAACTATGAGGGATGTAGAGGAAATATTGCATATACCTTATTTTTAGTTACAATACAAAAATCAATCTAATGAAACCATGAACTAGGATATGTTTAAACTACATCAAGAAACTATAAATTAATGAGCAGTGGGACCCATGAGAACTTTTAATATGAAAATCGAACATTAAAAAATAATCTTTTAGAAAGTAGTATTGCTTAACATGTTTTTCTGTAATATGTATTTACTAGTCTACAAAAATACCAAATTAATATTTTTGCTATATTTACCTCATAAAAATATTAATCGACTTTTATTGTTCTTTTTGTTTTTTAGGAAGAATAAGAAAATTAATAGTGCTTAACATGACGATTTCTAAAACATGTTGGTAGGGATGTCCAAAAAAGTCTACAAAGAGATGGTGAAAGAATACAAAATAATTGAATCACTAGAAGAATTATCTTTATAACAATGTGCATCAAATGTGAGTAATCATTTGTTGTTATTATTATTATTATGTGTAATCAATGGGTTTTATAACAAGAATTACTAGTTTACAATTTTTTTGGTTGCATGAAAGAAAACAAAATGGAACCCATTCATCACATAGGACATTTCCCATAAGGCAAAGAAGGGTTGATCGGAAAATTTATAAGGAGTACTTGACTTTTCCTTACTCTACATTTCATATTTGTTACGATTTTTGTATTATAATTAATTTACAATGTCCATGGATGTTTTTCACAAGGTGATCACATATAAAGAAGAGTCATCTAATCATTTGATTGACATTCTAATAAGTATGGGTTGTGAGGATATGTTGGATTATGAATCGTCAATTAAACAATTTGTAAGTAGCTTTTTTGTTTTATATCCCCTATTTTATAAATATAGGAACACCAAAATTTAATTATATCTAAACTTTCCATGGTGCATAATAGTCATAGGAAACAAAGCATGGAGTGGATCCAAAAGAAAATATGTTGCAAAATTGCGTGAACAACCTCTTCCAAAAAATTTGGATTGTTTAGAAACACTCACTACTATTGTAAGTTTATTGATTCCCATAATCATCTATATTATTCTCTAAATGTATATATACTCATTACACTTTATTTTTATGTTTGTAGATGGAAGATGAACATGATGAAAAAAATCAAACTAATCAACAGAACATTGCAAATAAGCCAAGCAAAACATATCCTGCAAGTGATGAAGAAACAAGAAATGGACGTAGCTCGAGCACTAAGAAATGAATAATGATCGATATAATTGAATGTTACAAGTTATATAATTTGGAATGTTTATTTGTTTGATGAGGACTTTTATATTGTCCCATCTGGTATAACTATGGATTACCAATAATTAAGACCATTCTTTTTGACATTTTGTTTATTGCGAACCTTTAAGTTGTCTCATTTTATACAATTGAAGTTTCATTATTCTTATAAATAGGTTTCTTATTCTATTGCAATATACATTGTTGTAAAATGTTACATTGCCATTTAATATATATGGATGATTCACATTATCACAATGAACTAATATGTAATCAATTGATATATTTGTCTAAATAATACAATATATTAAATTCAATGATTATAGCCAAACACATTAATTAAAATACAAAAAATATTATTATTATAAAAATCATTTGACTAATTGATTAGTAATTATTTTATAAATAATAATAATAAAAAAAATACGAAGTTGCACAATGGAAAGATATTAAATAACATGGAGAGTTTTGGTATTGAAACATATTTGTGTTTTATTCATTTATACACAATGATGCATTTCAATATTTTGTATGCAACGATGTATGTTTAATATATGAGTAGTGGTATGTATAATTATATCAAGTAGAGATAGTCCTTGCATGTATATAAAGATCTATGATTTTTCTATGCTAGCATTGATGTTATTTATAAAATAGAAGCACCAATATAATGTATCTATTTTTTTTAATTACTAAAGAATATATGTTTATAGCTATAATAAGCATATCTATACTCTATATTACAACATTTAGCTTCAATAATATCATTCATTACACTTAGAGTTACTATTATTGTTACCAAGATTGTGTTGTGCAAGAAGATTGCCAGATCATTGCTTTATAGTATAGAATATGTAAGGCATCTTAATATATCACATTGATGCTTTATAGTATATAATACTCATTAATACATCTTAAATAGTGGTGCACAATAAACCAGAACCATACTCTTAGACATACATTATTGAAAAAACCTTTCCTTAAAAACTTAATATTTTTTTTAGTTTAATAAATTTATATTAAAACCTATAAAAAAAACCTCCATTGTTATTAGTAGTATTAGTAGACAAATTATAATATATTCTCTAATCTTGAAATTAATATTATATTAACAAAATTTAAATTACATAATATTTTATAAAAAAAATGATAAACTTTATTCTATTTCATGTAGTAAAATATTTTTTTTACAAATTACAACACAACATAATCTAATTTACATTATCGACCTTTAATTTTTTTTTTTACCATAATTTGGACAGCTATCAATGATCGATCATAGTTTTTTGGAACTTGCTTTATAGACTGATCATAGTTTTTTGGAACTTGCTTTAAAGATTCTATAAGATAGATAATATTCAAAACAAAAAACAAATCCCTGAATCCGGAAGATAACCATGTGGGAGAATAACCAATTGAAGATTGAGTTGAGATTTCATCATATGATGTTAGATAGGAATCACTTACATCGAACAACGTAGACTCTGCTCCTTAGTCATATTCACACATGGTCACGGCCTCCACATCTAACAAAATTGAGAAAAGACTTTGGAGTTTATTTTCTTCATATAAATATCGTGCCAACCAAATAACGGAGTACGTAGGCATGTGTGACGTGTTCATGGGAATGGGGTACTTATTTTTCACTAGTTTTCATGCTCCAACCTTATGCCGAACCAATAAAATTGTGCTTCCATAGGGTGAAGCACCAAGTTGAATGTGGCCCTTCTTAATCAATTCCTAGATTTGTTGCCCATTTTCATTATTCTCTAGACTAGAGCACTAACACACATGCCCATTAGGAAGAAGGGTTCATGATGTCATGCTTGTTTCATGCTTTACTTGATATGTAGAGGTATGCCTATGTGGGAGGTAAGATGTACTTATACCCTACAAGTAGTTGATCTACTTGTGTTTTTTTCTTCACTAGAGCACATTTTTTGGAGTTGGCGGTTGTAGTGATCTTCTTTTATCCTTAAGACATGACGACAAAAACACAAACTTCCAATTTTTGGTAATTAATTTTCTTCACTACTTGGCACTGATCAAAGAGGCTTTGATAGAAGGTTCTACCTCTAAAATCTCATAGGACTAATCTTCCAAGGTCATGATAAAAATTATAGGGTATTGATTGGTAAACAACATGTCCCTTCCACATGTTTTATTGACCAAGAAAAATGGCTCTTACTTCAAGAGGTGCAACATCGCAAATAACCTTATGTTAGAAGTTATTGATGTTGTATCACAAAGGACATTGTAGACTAATGTACAGTTCCGATTCTTGGTTCAACCAACCGACAGTGTATGGTTGAGGGTGAAGTGTTATTGACAACTTTAACCTCTTCACAAATCTTTTATATATCAAGTTTGTTTGGTTTTCTCTTTCAACAATGATGTGTAGGGTTGTCCCATTTACCCACATTGTTAGTGGAAGAGGTGCTTCCCATCCTTAGGTTCATGAGGCTCTTTGGGTTGCACATGTGAAGTCATAATTGTTGAATGGGGGTGGTCTTCTATGATCTACTTTCATTTATATTGTGTTTGCAATGGTGTTAGATATGGTTTAGGGGCATGGGTTTTCATCTTAGTTATCAATTCTTCTATAGTGTATATGATTTAAAATATCTCGCCATCATGATTTCAAACCATGTAAGATATATATTCTATTTAATGCCAAGTTTATCTAGTGGGTAAAACATTTGATTTTTTTGACATTTCTATGACATATTTGGTTTCCCACATTGTCTTTATAGGTGTTTAGTTGATTTGTTGTTTCTTTTTACCTAAATTTACTTTCTCTATCCATTCACAATGTTTTTTTTAGGTTTAGGGTATTTTTTATTAATATGTTTGTTGTCCTCAATAGTTTGTTTATGTAAATAATATCTTAATGAATGGGTTCCCCTCATTAGATTCGATTCCAAAGCCATCCTTGTCAATTTTTTAAAATGTATTGTTACACAATGTGCATATACAATATAGATGCACCAATGCATTTATTATTTTTGAGGGCATTTGAATGAGACAAAAACTTGCAAAAGTATCATTGCAAGAGATTTGTATATTTTTGCATCAGGTTACATGATGCTTCCTTCATACATAAATGCACCTGTGCTATACTGTATCATGTACACTAGAGTGGGTTTTTGTATAAAAGCATGCTGGTAAACTAAAAAATATTTAGAATTTTGTTTTATAGTGCTAGACATATATTCTTTAAATTATTTGTAAAACATATTTCATAATATGCATATTACATTACATATGGATTTTTTGATAGAAGATCATGGAAAAAAACTTTGTAAAACCAACATGAGGGAAACATGTCTCAGGAAGAGAATAATACAATATACTTGAGTTTTTAATATATGAGTAACATATTTTAAATTATCATCGGGATCAAATGATGTGTATTGGTTAATGTATGCCATGCAAAGCAAAAAATTGAAAAAAATTGAGAAGATTGTTCGCAAATGTTGCATGTTGTGCTATGAACCCCAACAAGGGAACAAAAGACCTTGCTAAGAAGAAAACAATACAAAGGATATAAGTGATGATGAATTGGTCCTTAGTTCATTTGAAGTGGCATTTGGAGGTTAATGTCATAAGGAAAAGTTTTTATAATACTATGAGGGATATAGTGGAAAAAATGTATATACCTTCTTTCAACTTAAAATATAAAATCACTTTAATGAACCCGAAAAATCAAGTTATGTTTAAACTACAACGAGCAATTATGAAACAATGAGAAATGAGACCTGTGAGAATATTTAACAAGAAAATTGAACAATACAAACAAAATATCTTAGAAAGTATTATTGCTTAACATGTTTTACTTATTATTTATATACTAATCCCAAAAATTCCCAAAATAATATTTTTTCTATATTTGTCTCATAGAAATATTATTAGATTTTTTTTGTTTTTTTTTGTTTTTCAGTAAGATTAATAAAATTAATAGTTCTTAACATGACAATATCCGAAACATGTTGGTACAGATGTCCAAAAATGTCTACAAAGAGATGGTCAAAGAATAAAAAATAATTGAATCATGAGAATAACTATTCTTATAACAATGTGCATCAAATGTATGTAATATTTTTTTTTTCTTATTATTATTGTGTAATTCGTGAGTTTTATGGCATGAATTAATCATTTTCAATTTTTTTGTTGCATAAAAGAAAATAAAATGGAACTCATTCATCACATAGGACACAACCATAAGGTAAAAAAGGATTGATAACAAAATTTACAAGGAGTACTTACCTTTCACTTACTTTACATTTAATATTTTTTTATGATTCTTGTATTTTAATAAATTTACAAATTTCCATGAATGTTTTATACAAGGTTCTCACATATAAAGAAGAGTCATCCAAAAATTTGATTGACATTAGATTAAGTATGGGTTGGGAGCATATAATGGATTATCCATGGTTAATTGAACAATTTGTATGTAGCTATTTTGTTTTACATCCTCTACTTTCTAAATATTGGAAAAACAAGAAACTTTCAATTATATCCAAACTTTGTCATGCCACATAAAACTCATAGGAAACAAAGTATGGATTGGATCCAAAAGAAGATATGTTGCAAAATGACATGAACCATGTCCTCCAAAAATTAGTGTTGTTTAGAAACACTCACATCTATTGTAAGTTTATCAATTCTTATAATCACATATATTATTCTCTAAATGTAGATATACTAATTCAACTGTATTTATAATATGTTTGCAAAAGGAGGATGAACATGATGAGCAATATCAAGCTAATCAACAAACATTACAAGTAACCTAAGTACAACATCTTCTGCAAGTGATGAAGAAACAAGAAATGGAGGAAGCTCAAATACTAATAACAACTCAAGCAATGAATAATGATCAAGATAATTAAATGTTACAAGTTTTATAGTATGGAATGCTTGTTTGTAAAAACTAGACATTTTATTTAATGATGACCTTTATATTATCCCATTTGGTATAATGATAGGTTACCAATAATTGTGACCATTCTTTCTTCACATTCTTTTTTATTACAAACCTTTATGTTATCCCATTTTTTATGAAAAAGTTTTACTTATTCTTATAATTGAGTTTTTTAATCTATGGCAATATACATTGCTGCAAAATGTTACATTGTAATTTAAAGATATAGATGATTCATATTATTACAATGAACGAATGTTGAATCACTTGGAAATAATGGAGCAAGAGTTAGTTTCGTAGACAAACTCTAGTAGTGTTTAATTTAGATCCTATTTTCCTGTTGTTTGTTGTAACTGCCTAAGTCTATTGGAGTCCTATATTACGATGTAATCTGTCTTCATTAATAAACAATATATTGTGAGCGTAGCCTCACTGGTGTGGTTTATCCTAATTCTAAGTTTGTATCAAAGGTGCATTGGAGATCCGTGAGACCCAACTCTCTGAGGCGAGATCCATAGTACAAGATCTCGAATTTATTTGAGAAAAATAATCAATGCTCCCTATTCCATGTTAGATGAGCATTGACGCTCTCACACTTGTGAAATTAAAATTTTTGGATTCCTCGCGCTCCCGTGGTATGCAACTAAGAGCGCTAAGGTTCTAGCGCTACCCCTTCCACTCTCCAGAAGTGTTGAGAGCTCTGAATCACGCTCCCCCTGCTATATTGAAGGAGCTCTAGAGCTCCCCTTCCTTAGTTTGAAGAGCACTGACATTTTTTTCTTTGGGAAGTTTGAAGCATGAGTGAGTTTGAAGTGTGAGAGTTTGTGGGAGCCCCATTTGTTTGTTGAATAAAAAAAAGAAACCCTATAAGTTTTATAAGTTTGTTATGTGGGCAGTTAGATGACATATAGAGTTGAGGAAGGGTTTGGAGTCTCTCTTAAGGAGACTTATAGTGTAGCCTTTACTAAGTAAGGCTATCCTTCTGGAGTTTTGTACCTAGTGGGTACATCAGAACATTGATGAAAGTTGCATATTCTTAGTGATTCATCATCTTCAGGAGTGAAGTGTGTTTGGTGAGACATGGATCCATTGTCTGGTTGGATGAGCAAACACTTGTAGAGATGGAGAATCCCCTGGAAGAGACCTACCTCAATGAAGCCAACAAATTAGATGGCTTGAATTTCATTAACTGGAAATTCAAATTGCAGATGCGGATGGAGGGCTATGGAGTCTGGACCATTGCGTAGGGAGATGAAGCAAAACCTGATGTGGCTGCAGGTGCGACAACAACACATATCCAAGATTGGGATAAGCATGAAAACAAGGCCAAGGTATTGTTGCGTATGTCTGTTAAAGATAACATAATTCCACATATTAGAGAAACTAAAACTTCTGCTGAAACATGGACAATGCTTAAATCTTTATATGAAACTAGCAATACAAATTGTATTATGTTCATGAAAACTAAATTTCTAGGCATTAAGATGGATGGAAATGAATCTGTTAGTTAATTTTTGGGTCGCATTAAAGAGGTGAAAGACAAGCTAGGAAATATAGGAGAAACAATTTCCAGCATTGATCTTGTCACAATTACCTTAAATGGTATGCTAAAAGACTATCAGATGTTCATAAACAGGTCTCACATCAAGGGATAAACCTCCTACTTTTGAAGAATTGACAGGTATTTTTCTGCAAGAGGAAGAGAGGCACTCAAATTTGAAACCTCAGAATAAAGATTTGGTATTGTGGTCAAATAAGAGATCCGCGAGAGGGAGATTAAGAGAAAGAGGCAGAGGAGGCAGTTCATCACAGAGAGGAAGTTCATCACAGAGAAGACAATCTCCAAGGCCGAATCAATGTATGCAATCTAACATGAATGAGTCAAAGATTTGTTTTTATTGTGGTCGACCTGGACATCTTATTAGAGATTGCCATAAGAAGAAGAGTGATGAGGCTAGGAATAAACCTATAAAACATTCGGGTCATTATGCAGAAGAATATTCAAATCATGATCTTAGATTGTTTATTGCCAGTGATGATAATTGTGAACCCCTGAATTTTGATTCACGTGATCTTAGACTATTTGTGTCAAATGTTGGTTTGTCTGCCGAAACAGATGATATTGATGCCTGGTTTGTGTATTCCGGAGCATCAGTACATATGACATGTAATAAGAAGTGGTATGTTAATTTTAAAGAAATAGAGAATGGAGCCAACATATATATTGGAGATGACCATGCTCAACAAATCAATGAATACAAATATATTCCAGTAAAATTACCAAATGGTACAGTACGTCACATTCACAATGTTGTTTATGTGCGAGGGATAAAGAAAAAATTGATCTCTGTGTCCACCATTACATATCAGAACTTGAAGGTTGAATTCTTCAAGAACTATTGCATAGTGAAGGATCTACTGGACCAATACAAAACTGTTGCAATGGGAGTCAAAGCAAGAGGACTGTACAAGCTTGATGTTACTAGCAAAGAACATCGCACACTAACTTATGAAACTATGCCAACAGAGAGTCTTTGGCATCAAAGCTATGGCCACATCAATCATAATGATTTATTGTCATTACAGAAAAAGAATATGGTTGAAGGACTTCCCATGTTAAAAAAATGAGAATGTTGCTTGTGAAGGATGTGCATTAGGAAAGATGGACAGAGATGAATTCCCCTCTAATCCTGATAAGAAAAAGAGAGAAGTGTTATATCTTGTGCATACTGATGTTTGCAGACCTATGCAAACTAGGTCTTTAGGAGGTGCATTTTACTTTCTGTTATTTATTGATGATTTCAGGATATACACATGGGTTTATTCTCTTAGAAGAAAAAGTGATGTTTTCGAGTACTTTAAGGAATTCAGAACCATGGTGGAAAAGAAGACAGGAAAGTCCATCAAAATCCTTCGTTCAGATCTAGGGGGAGACTATAAATCAGGAGAATTCATCAAATATTGCAAAGATAATGGAATAGTACAATACTTTACAGTACCTCACACTCCACAGCAGAATGGAGTGGTTGAAAGGAAAAAGAAAACTCTGCTAGAGTGTGCACGTAGTATGATGAAAGGTAAGAATCTCTCGAATACATTTTGGGCTGAAGCCATAAATACTGCAGTTCATTTAAAGAACATAAGTCCAACAAGGTGTCTTGATAATATTACTCCTTTCGAAGCCTTGTATGATTCCAAACCTGCTGTTCATAATTTGAAATTATTTGGGTGTAAGGATTTTGCACATATTACAAAGGAGAATATGAAGAAATTGGATGTTAAAGCCATTAAATGTATTTTCATAGGGTATTGTTCTGAATTCAAAGCATACAAACTGTTTGATCCTTCTACTCACAAAGTATTTGCGAGTAGAGATGTACTTTTCCATGAGCAGGAAGCAGGAGATCATGACGACAACAGTCATGAGGAATGTCATAGACTTCTTGATGAAGGAGTTAAAAAAGAGCAACGAAAACAACAATAATCACAGAAACAACCAAAATTGTAACAACAACCACCACAACAACAGTCACAACGGTAGAGACAATAGCAACAACAAGAAGGAATCAATGATATGGACAGTTCAAGCAGTCACATTTCACCTAGAGGTGAAGATAGATATTCACAAAGTGGGGAGGAAGATAATTAGTTGAGAAGATCTTCATGATAGGTTCGGCTCCCTGAGATGTATAGAGACTATTCTTCAATGAATATCATTTCAAATGTCATAGAACCCATGAATTTTAATGAAGCCAATGAACATGATGAATGAGGAAATGCAATAGAGGAAGAATATGAATCCATAATGAAAAATAATACTTGGGAATTCACTGAATTTCCTAAACATAAAAATCCCATTGGATGCAAATGGATATACAAACCCAAGTTTAAATCAGATGGTAGTATAGACAAATATAAGGCTAGATTGGTGGAAAAAGGGTATTCACAAACATATGGTATTGATTATGCTGAAACATTTGCACCAGTAGCTAAATTGAATACTATCAGATTGTTAATTGCTTTAGCTACAAATTACCATTGGAAGCTACACCAATTAGATGTTAAATATGCATTTTTTAATGGTGAGTTAAAGGAGGAGGTTTACCTTACTCAAACTGAAGGGTTTGTGGAACATGGGCAAGAACACTTAGTGTGTAAGTTAAATAAAACATTGTATGGACTAAAACATACACCTAGGTCATGGTATGAAAAGATAAACTCTTTCTTTCTTCAACAGGGTTTTATGAGGAGAAAGAGTGATCCAAATCTGTGTACCAAATTTGATGAGAAGGGGTATATAGTATTGATTTCCTTATATGTTGATGATTTAATAATTACAGGAAATGCAGGGAAATTAATTGATGAAATCAAGGAGCAATTGTCACAAGTTTTATAAATGAAAGATCTTGGTGAGTTACATTACTTCCTAGGTCTTGAAGTTTGGAGAAATGTAGGCCAAACTTTTGTTTTTCAGAGTAAGTATGTCAGAGAAGTACTTAAGAGATTTAAAGTGGATTAGTGTAAGTCTTCTACTATTCCCATGCAACATAATGTGAAGCTTTCTTGTGATGATGGTTCGAAGCAGGTGAATGGAACTATGTATAGACAGATGGTGGGTAGTTTGAATTAGCTCACCACAACTAGACCTGATATTGCATATTATGTGAGTGTGTTAAGTCAATTTATGGTGAAACCTCAAGAAATCCATTGGAATGCAACATAGGCAGTACTCAGGTATCTAAAAGGAACACTTGATTATGGTATTAAATATACTGATGCATCTGATGTTGAGTTGACAGGTTACTCAGATTTTGATTGGGCTAGCAATCCGGATGATCGAAGATAAACCATTAGATATGTGTCTGCATTGGATTCGTGATTGTTTCATGGTGCAGTAAAAAGAAGCCTATTGTATCCTTGTCTTCTACCGAAGCAGAATATAAAGCCTTGTGTGCAACAACTTGTGAAGTTGTTTGGTTGAGAAGACTTCTTCAAGATGTTGGAGAAGAACAAAAGGAACCTATAATGATCAAATGTGATAATCAAAGTTCAATCAAGCTGGTGAATAATCCAATTTAGCATGCAAGGACAAAGCATGTTGATTCTCAGTTTCATTTTGTTAGAGAAAAGTTGTAGTCCAATGAAATACCTCTTATGTATTGTAATACTTGTGAAAATACTGCTGATAGTTTCACTAAGCCTCTTGGTAAGATTGAGTTTGAGTTGTTTAGGGAGATGTTAGGTGTAGAATTCAATCCATTCTCCATTAAGGGGGAGACTTGGAAATAATGGAGCAAGAGTTAGTTTTGTAGACAAACTCTATTAGTGTTTAATGTAGATCCTATTTTCTTGTTGTTTGTTGTAACCGCCTAAGTAGACTGGAGTCCTATATTATGATGCAATTTGTCTTCATTAATAAACAATAGATTGTGAGCGTAGCCTCACTGGTGTAGTTTCTCCTAATTCTAAGTGAATCAACCGATATATTTGTTTAAATCATACAATATATTAATGAAATTATTATACCCAAACTCATTAATTAAAATATTAAATTCAATATTATTATAAAAATTATGAGTAACTGAAATTTTATAATTAAATAAGAAAATAAGAAACACAAAGGTGCATTTGAATAATGGAAAAATATTAAATAACATGCTAGGAATTTTGGCATTGAAACATATTGATGTGTTTTATTCATTGATATATGCACCGATGCATTTCAATCATTTGCATGCATCACTTCATGTTTAATATATAAGCACTAGTATGCATGAGATTATAGCATGAATTGATAGTCCTTACATGTATGTAGGCATTTGCTCTTTTTCTATGTATTAGAGCATCAACTTTGTTTATAAAATAAAATCACCTATTGAATCAATGTATGTATCGATTGTTTTTTAATTGATGAACCATAGGTGCTCATAACTATACTAAGCACATCTATGCTCCTTATTAAAACATTAGCTCCATTACCTTTGATATCATTTGATATCATTCTTGTTGTGATTACAATTACCATTACGATTATTGTTGTTGGGATTGTATGTTGTGCAAGAAGATATGCTACATTGATGCTTAACAATACAGTGCTTTATAATATATAATATGCATAGATGCATCTTAAATATTGGTTCACTAGTGCACCATACTCTTAGACATAGAGCATTAAAAAACCATCCAATTGGCCCATGTTTTTTTAGTTATAATAAATTTCTACTAAAATCTATTCAAAAACCTCCACTGTTGTTAGTGGAGGTTTTTGCAATTTTTTTTTGATAATTTTGCTCAATCCTGCAACACTAAAAACATTTATTAAAACGAATTCTAATTTGTGTTTTCCTGCAACACTAAAAACATTTATTAAAATGAATTCTAATTTGTGTTTTCCTTATAGTGTTAGGAAAAATTATAATATCTTCTTCAATCTTGAAATTGCTTCTAATGTTTTTTCCTCGTGATTATGTCATTCTTGTAGCCAACAAACTCCCAATATCATGCGTAACCTAATTTCAACTATCAATCATATATAAATTTTCAACTTGCATTCAAGATTCTATAAAAAAACAATAACAAATGTCTCAATCTATAGGTAAATATTATATAAAAATAAAAAATAAAAAAAATACTTCAATCTAGGTAAACACTATTAAAAAAACAAACAAATGCCTCAATCTAAAGGATAACCTAGAGGAGAATAACTAGTTCAAGATTGAGTTGACATTTCATCCCAGGATGATATATATATATATATATATATATATATAAAAGAGTACATACATGTCCACACATGGTCACAACTTCTGAAGAATTTTTGCATGTGTATAAATCAAACACAATTAATGAATTGTTGCATGTGTATAGATCAAACAAATTTGATTAAAGAATTTGATTTTTTTAAAAGACTTTGAATTATAATTTATAACGAAGATGAAATAATCAATCGATGTCAAGACCTTCCTTAGTAGATGCCAAGACCTTTCATAAAAATAATTTAAAAATTTAGCACTTTCATGGACATTAAGAAGAACCAATTGCACCCACCATTGACCTCTACCCTTATTAGTCCCTGTCGTAGGCATAGAGGGACTATAGCGATCGATAATGCGTTGACTACATATTAGTTTGTCCTTTGACCCGAAATATTTGCAGAATACCTATTGTTGGAGATATGGAATTAAAAGCATATCTTTTTATATAATAAAAAGAAAAATATATGTACTGATCTGATTGGACAAGAGATTGGAGGTATTATTGTCAGCTTCGCTATTCCCAATGTACTATATGGCAACATATCCAAAGTTTTTCTCGTAGACAATATTTTTTAATCATATATTTTTCCTCTAAATTGCTTGAAGGTCCATTAATGCTAGCATTAGTTGGAATGTTTGTACTACCATTTTCTGCTAGGCGAATATATTCGTAAGTTTTCATATTTACTAAGCATATTGAAATGGTTTGATATCCAAGCTTTGTAGTGATTGAGAATTCCAAAGTTTATGGCGTCTTTGGCGGATGTATATTTGTGTAAATGTATTGACACTTATTCTGAGATGCCTCAATAGGCCTGACAGCGTAAACGTTTATATGACACGACATCCTCCAATACTCCTGACAACTTAAATGTTTGCATAGCACGAGGTCCTTAGATAGCCTGGAAGTCTTAAATGTTTATGTAAATACGCTTCTCGGAGTACATTTTTCCTCGAAATTTTGTATACAGTTACAGTGAATTTGCACAGTCTTGTTTGTCCACCGCCAGTTCAACAAACATTGTATTATTCATCCTTGTTCTTCCATTGAAGCTACATACTTTGTTTGCTGGTTCGGTGAGTGCTTATTTTTCACTGGTTTGCCAGTTACTGCCATTGTATGTTTCATCCTCGTAATCGTTGAAGCTACATACATTGTTTATTGGTTCGGTGAGTGCTTCTTCTTCATTGGTTTGTCGGTTGCTGCTTCTTGTTGTTTCGCTCGGAATTTCATCGTTTTGGAGTAAGTTTTGATGCCATAGTTTCATTTTGTATTCTTTGTTTGTTGTTCAGTGTTTGCAGTTTGCAAGTAAGAATGTTTTCTTATTTGTAGTCGCATGTTCCTTGTATGTTTTCGGTTCTTTCTGTGCTTGGGATGTAGTTTCATAATCGTTGGAGATACATATGTTGTTCACTGGCTCGATGGTTCTTGCTACTTCATTGGTTCGTGGGTTGCTGGTTCTGTTTGTTTGGCTGGGGTTTGTGCTTTGGGGCCCTCGGGGTGCAGTTTGGCCTATTCGTGCTTTCTGGTTGCCTTGGTCCTTGCTGTTTTCTTTTGTTTAATTCAACATTGTAGGGTTGGGGTGCAACGACGGTGGTTGGAGCTTTCCCTTTTTCTTTTTTTTTGGATTATTATTGTTTTTTGGGGGTGCTTTACGGTGTTCAGCGCCTGCACCCACGAGTCGACATGAAGTTGTGTTATTTTCCATGTCTGTCGAGGCCGATATCTATTATTCTATGAGATTTTGCTGGTGATCCAGTCCTGCCATGAAAGAAAATAGTTGCATGCAAAATTGTTGGAGGATTACATGTGAAGTTACAGTATCCGTTGTTGTTTTTTTGGAATAAAGCATATGTATGCAGGCTACATTTATAAACCATGTATTGTCAGATGTGCAGATATGACATGACATGTTCTTTGTCCTCTACATAGACTGGTGTGTGCACGATAAAATTTGTGTTGTGCTTGAGATATGATATGTGCAACAAAGATTCTGCAAGATTATATTTTGATGTCTGGAAGCATGTCTGGGTAGTTTTCCACGGAAAATTGAGAACTTGTATCGTGGGCACTGTTATCCCCGATATCTAGGGATAACTAGGAGATCATGTCTCGAGGCCCACATGGTCCTAGACATGGAGTACCGAGAGCAGGAGCGACCTGAGCATGGTCCTGGA
>JZKD02S0027707.1:61202-89873 GCA_000966675.3 Picea glauca | reverse complement strand
GACGACACTTGTGCGAAGGAGAATATTTAGAATATTTTTATTAAAACTTAATTTAAATGTGATTTAGGGAAAGTTGGAGGTTCTAAAAACTCTATAAAAGAAAGGGAAGAGGAGGGAGAAAGGGGGATCGACTGTTAGCATAACGTTACGCTGCCATAATTGTGACTTGACTGATTACTTGTGGAGAGTTGGGATTTTCCAGCTTGGATAGGAGTGGTAGCTCGACCTTGCGAGGTGAGATGGGAAGCTAGACGTACCATCTAGATAGTGTGTGGCCCCTTTGCGGCTCGGGGGGCTAAGGGGGAAGCAGAGTACCCCTAGCGATTGGTTGGGAGGTACCGGTGAGGTCTCGATCGTCGACGAGCGGGAGTGTCACGAAGCACACGGACGTCCTTCGAGGCAAGCGATAAGGCAACGGTATGATTTGTATTTTATTAGATTAGAATGCATTACGGCTTGCTGGGATTGGTATATCAGGGTAAATAGATTATTGGGATATTTTTATTTATTTACTTGGTGATCACAATTAAGACTGTTGTAACTGTGGTTTTTATTTTAAATTCTCATGCGATACAATATTACTGTTGCAATCATGTACAGATTTACATTCTATAGGTTTCTTGGGGATGAATTACAACTAATAGCTATTGAAAAACCTCAGATAATGATTTTTTTTTTGCTGATGTTAATTACCTCTGTAAATAAAGTTTTTCCCTCTGTTTTTAATAGATAAAAAAAATTTGATTTCGTTCTGTCCCCCTTTTATTGCTGGCATTTTTGTTGTATAATTCGTCCGACATTCAGCCTTGTAGTCTGAATTATGAAGAAACTCCCTTCTAGCCATTTCGTTGTAAAGGGGTACTGAGAATGTTACTCGAAAATGGGTTGGTAACTGTTACTGTAATTTAGTTTTGGCATTTTTGTTTCTGCATGCGTTGGGTATTGGTAGTTAATCTCGGCGCCTTCCTCTTGACGGAGTTATGACCCTGAGAAATCATTGGTCATGGATGATTGCAGCCTATGTGCTTAGCTTTTGATTAATGGAAATGACTCTGCCCTTCACTCACCCGTATAGCCCTGTTTTCCCTTGGTTCTGCTCATCACCTTCTCTACGTGGTGTTGGCATTCCATCATGCGTTTTCAACCTCTCCAATCTCTGCATTTTTTTGGTTACCCGTCTCGATGTTTTGTGTTATAATTCCTGGCGATTGATGGAGGATACCCCACGGATTTGCGCACTTGAACTCAACAATTGTTCTCTGCGCTGTTGTTTATCTCAGTGCTTCGACTGTTTAAAAAAAATAAATTGCATTTGGGGTTTATATCAGCGTTTTGGGTGTCAAAAAATTCTCTGCAAATTGGTAGCGTCCATTCTAGCGAGCCCTGCCAGTGTTTTCCCTTTTAAATGATTACAGCTACAGGAAGTTCCTTCTGGTGCATTGGGCACAGCCTTTGCATCTTTTAACTACGGATAACAGTGAACGTCCTTCTGGTGTGTGTTCCTGTACAAGTTTTGCCTTAAAAACACGTCGGAGGTTACCGACTACATGACCATGAGTTGCCTTTAAACCGTGTTTGAGTTTGTGGTTTTTATGACCCTGTTTGTTTTTCCTTAAACTGTGTCTGATTTTTCCATTTGTATGACCACGTTTTGCCTGTAAATGTGACCGATTATGCTATTTTTATGCTCATGATTTTCCCCTTAAAACGTGTTTGAGTTCTCTCTTTAACTGACCACCGTTTTTCCATCAAGACGTGACTGACTTTCTATGTAAATGACCACCCTGTGCTAATTAGAAGGATGACTGCAATGCTGGTATGCCCACAATTCTCGCCTTTAATCGTGGACTATGGTTGCGTTGATTGGCCTCGAGGTTGCCTTAATTGTTGACTGCCCTTTTAAATCTGGAGACGACCATAAATACTACAATGATGTCTTGGGTCCATTCACCGCCTTGATTGTGGACTGTGTGCCTAAATGCCACGGAGTGCTTGATTTCTGACAGCGCCTCCTAACCAGGAAAAGACCCTTAGCAGTATTCTTAAATGCTACAACTAATTTATCTTTATCAAATGCGACAACTTTATTCCTGGATCGTATTTTCCTAAAATTACATTTACCTTGCATGTATTACTAAGAACTGTTTTCAAGATTCTGTGGCCGAAAGTTTGTTTTAATCATTGATGGACAGCTGATGTGCTTACTAATTTAAATATTGCAAGTACAATTTCCTAAATTTTTAAAAACCTGCCATATCATCTTTTGTAGGGTGGGAGCTAGTTACCCATGGACCTTCCATTTCCTTGTTCCTTAATGGTTAGCTTAAACATCGTTAAGTTTAATTAGATAGAAATTTTTATAATAATTAAAAAAAATAAAAATAAAAAATATTTACAGTTAATTTGCGTAACAAGTATTATTTCGTTTAAAAAGTTCAGTTGTGGTTAAATCGTATTTCAGTTTATAATTTCTATGGTTTGCAATTGAATAATTGTATTTAATTTAAAATAAAAATTATGGTTTTACAAATTGAATAAATTTATGGTTGTAAAATTGATTACTTTTATATAATTGTTCTTAATGGAATTTGTGAATCATTGAAATATAGAGCATTGTTTATGAAATTGGAATACTTAGGATAAGTGTAAGGCCAAAATCCAAGAAATACTACTATAAATATAAAACATGTAATTTTCAATTAAAAGACTTTTGACTCTTCTTGATCTGGTTTTGTAGTGTAATTTACTAAATTTCAAAGATATATGTATAGGCTTGTGAATGCAATGGAATCCTCAATGTTGATCAATTTATTTAACAGATATATACATAGTGTAAATTTATTTAATAGGTATATGTATAGAGATAATTCTGTAGTGTAAATTAATATATATTTCAAAGATATATGTATAGGCTTCGTGAATGCAGTGGAATTATGGAATTCTCAATGTTTGATCTATTTATTAAATAGATAGTGCAAATTTATCATAATGGTATTTAAGTCACAAAACCATATAGTTATTTTTATTATTATAGTGTATTTCACTTAGTTTAAATCAAATTGCAAATTGTTACTCGCGCGCCTTTGAGAGAGGCGTAAGAACGAGCGAATTGTATGGTTATAATATAAAGTATGCACTCTGAAATTGTAGAGGGGTGAGACAGATGTAATTGATTTCCTTGCTCCATGATTTAGTCGATACTTATTGTGCATCATGGTATATAGCTGCAGTTGACTTAATGAATGATTACTTCCGTGCCTTGAGTAAAGTAGATGACCACCTTGCTTCTTGAATTTAAATAAAGTTGATTTCTTTGCGCACGCACTTATGTTGTTCCATTTGGATTTAGTAACCAATTTCTCTTACAACGTAGAAATTCATGTGATGCGTGTTGATTCATAGAACTTTATCGTGCAGTGATCATCTTGTTGTTGTCGATTTAGCATATTTAGTTTGGTCCGGGTTGAGTTGGGAGGGATGTAGACACCTCCATGTTCCTCAGAACAGTCGCCAGCCCTAAGACCTTAAATGGTTAAAATCGATGGGAACCTGGGCTTGAGCATTGCTTATGTGTCTTGGAGGTCCTAACCATTGCAGGGTAGGACGGACGGGTATTCGGTCATTTTATTTGTCGGTTGATTGTCTTTCATTGTTTGAAGAGGTTTATGTGCGTCTTAGACCTTTATGTTGAGATCATAGTTGCATGCGTCATGATTCGTCGTCATGTGGAAGCGCAGAGTATAATGTTTTGTTACCTTGTACACATGCACACACATAAAAAAAATAAAAATTTTGCACTTGTTTTAAAGGGGTTTCTCGTCCTAACGAGGAGGATCGTTACAATGTTGTTATCTGAACCGTGGGAAACACAACCATGCATTGCATAGTTAGGCAGCCTATGTTACAAAATGTGCTTCCCGAGTTGGCAGAGTTGTCGTATGAAACATATCTACAGAAAAAGGAAAGCAATGTCTACATGCTGCGGCATCTTCGCATACACAACAAATTCACCTTGAATGAGGACAATGCAATTTTGCTTATCCCCTGAAGAAGGGGAATATATATATATATATATATATATATATCAAACTTCGGCATGAAACGAAAATACCTCATCTGTCTCTGTAACATTTGTTCAACATCCAGATGAATGTTCATTGGACTTGGCCCATATCTCTGTAATCCCCACATATCGCATGTTCCTGGTTATTTCTACTGGGAACATATACCAGATGCAAGAGAAAATGAATGCTACAACGTCTTTTATTTGTATATGAAATTGTTTAGTGCAAAGTGTAACATATCGCTCTGGCGCACTGAGAAAACTTATTCTTTGAGGACACTTGCTCGCAAGTGATCCGAACTATTATGATATTAAAACATTTGTCCTTGATTATGATGCGTTATGTTAGATGACATGATGTTTTACTGATTTGACATAGACAGGTGCTATTTACTCAGTTTTACTGAGTGTGCAGGGTTTTGGACCTTGAGGATGCAGAGACATCGACGGAACCCCTTGGACTCCGGATCGAGTAAGGGAGTGTGCTATTGGGGTTGATTTTTTACTGTGATTTTAGTACATTTGATTTCATGATATGATGTGGACATGTTCTGACATTATTTTTGATGATGCAGGCTGACGATAGCTTGCCGACCAGACTCACATATGGAGTAAAGGGGCCACACACAATTACCAGAGAGGTTGAGGGAGAGGTGTGGACAATAGCCCTACCACAGCCTAATAGCACTCCCGCTGTGGATCGATATGTAGGTTAATCATTACCTAGTTTGAGAGGATCCACGATGCCGTGAGGGCAGACTGTGACAGTCACTCACGATGACTCTAAGGGGCACGTAATAAGGTGGGGGCATTATTCCCTAGAAGCCCTTAGTCTCCCACAAGTTCACTTGGCAGAGTGTTGACTCCAGGGGTTATTGATGTCTACCAATCAGTCAATAAGCGAGTGACACCCTTGGAGAACGTGGTGCATTCTGAAGGGCATGTCGCGTAAAAGAAACAAACGAGGCGAGTGGCACCCTTGGAGCATGTGGTGCGTCCTGAAGGGCACGTTGCGTTGTTGTTGATGAAGGAACAAACCTAGATGGCCCTAAGACATTTAACACATTGAGAAATTCTTAAACCACCTCCCTAATTAAATGTCGCCCAGTTTAGAATCTAAGTCCTAAGTCTAAAACATCTCTAGGGTAAAATTTTGTCTAACCTTAAGAAAAAGACCCTATAAAAATAAAAATAAAAATTTAAACTAAAAACCACTTAAGTAATAGATTTAGTCTTCATAAAAATTTTGGGGTAAAATGAAGAGAGTAAGAATTTAATTAAAATCAGTGGATTTTAAAATTGTAAAGAAGAATTTAATTGTTTAACTTGTGAAAGCGTAAAGGACATTAAATTATTAATAAAAAGGAAAAGAGGTTAATATGCGCAACTGCTATTTTTGGCTCTAATAAAAAGGGGAAAGAAGGGAATAATAAAAATTAGGAAACTAAGGAATGGAGGAAACATAATAAAGGAAAGAAGGGAACTTATGGTAAAAAGCGAGGTCAACTTAGTAAAGAATCTGCAATAAAGAACCTTCTAAATTGATTTAAATTAGCAACATCCTTTTAGGGAAAGTATTTATACCTGTAAGGGAATCTAGGAACACCTAGGAGTAAATTTAGGAGCAACTCTAGGTGGGTGAGGGAAATGAGAAAATTAATAAATTAAAGAAAATAAATTTTGGAGCAAAGTGGGGGATGAATGACACTTCGGCGATGGAGAATTTTTAGAAGATTTTCATTAAAACTTAAATTAAAAGAGATTTAGGGAAAGTTTGGAAGTTATAAAACTCTATAAAAGAGAGGAAGGAGAAGGAAGAAGGGGATCGACTATTAGCGTAACGTTACGCTATTGGATTTGTGACTTGACTGATTACTTGTGGGGAGTTGAGATTTCCCAGCTCGGATAGGAGTGGTAGCTCAACATTGCGAGGCGAGCTGGGTGCTAGACGTACCATCTGGTTAGTGTGTGCCCCCTTTACAGCTCAGGGGGCTAAGGGGGAAGTAGAGTACCCCTAGCGTTGGTTGGGAGGTACCGGTGTAGTCTCGACGGTTGGCGAGCGGGAGCGGCTGGGAGCGTGCGGGAGTCATTCGAGGCAGGCGATAAGGCAATGGTATGATCTTTATTTGGTAGAGTAGAATGCATATTTATTTACTTCGGCAATTAAAATTTTATTGTTGTAAAAACATTGACTCAGCTGTTGAAATCTGGTAATCGTTGGAAAATAATCTATACTCCATTAATTGTATCTACATCTTTAAATGTCTACCCCTGTTGTTGTCCTTGGCCGAATGGTTTGTCTTGCTCCTTGGTGCATAGATAATCTTGAACTGGATTGATGTCGAAGTTCCTTGTTATGTGTTTGATTGTCAGAATAGTTTTTCTCTACAAATTGTCTCTGCACAGTAATAATGATTGAACTCTATCTTAAGCCTTTGCCCTTTCGTTGAATGCCTAAAATTATATGGTCTGTGTTCTAGTTGGGGTTCTAATTTTCCTGGGATTGGGATCTTCATGCTTCTGCGTACTCTTCGCGCTGTATTTTTCTTGTATGTGGTATATTCGCCTTTAGAACCTTCGCTGTACAGTTTTACAGTCATTGACATTCGCTGATATAATTAAGATGCATGGTTTTTTTTACATGGAGGTAATGCAAGTAGTGAATTTATGCGGTAATAATATAACATGTACTTCTGTCATTTACATAGATACGGAGGAAATATTTTACTGTTGTGAGAAAAATATATATAACCATTTACTTCTGTCTTCTACTTCAAACTCTTCCAGTAAAGGATGTGATGGAAAATTCACTCAGCAAAGGCGAATTAGTGAGGATTAGATAAGGACCTTTTACTCTAGTCTTTTACTTAGGGGAGAAATCCTTCTGTATGGATGTAAACCATTCAATGCAATGCCAGGATGTTGGGTTTTCCCCCACGCCCACCGATGTTGGTCTAGTTTATTGGGGATTGTCCCTTTCACCACTTAGTAGGCTCGCCTTTCCTTCACACCAGCCATTGCGCACCTGCTTACCTTAAACGCACAGGAATGGAATGCCTTGGACAAAGATCCTGGAAAAGTGTGGCACAAATGCATATTTCCTTTCGCAAGTTTCCGGACCAACTGAAAGAAGAATCACGATTTTTATTGTGCTATGAATTTTTGTTTTGGGTTTAGAGGGTAGCATTCCCCTGCGATTCCTTTTGTTGCTGCGTCTGCTTCCCTGTCCTTCCTATGGTTACAGAGTGTCGGCTGCACTTGTTCTGAGTTGACTGTTGGTATTTTCAATTTTCCAAACAACCCAATGTGTGGGTCAAACCCACACCACCAACGATTTAATTTATTACTACTTGTTGACTGATATGAGACAGATGACCCGCATGTATCATGACTTGGAGAGACTAAATTAAAACCCTTACCATGTCATACCTATAGATACCGAGGCACGGTTATAATGATTTTACTGACAAGCAATTTTTACCTTAAGATTATTTTATTGGAATCCAGAATTTGAGACCGGATAGACAAAAGAATTATCACAGAGTTGACAGTAAATCGCAGAACCTTAATTTCATTGACAGCTTGTTCTGGGGTTCGGTCAACACAGCTAGGCGACCGACTTTGACTTAGGCACTCCAATTTAGGCACACATTTTTCCCTACCTATGTTTTTCCACTCCTACTTGAAAAATAGGGGTAGGTTATGATTGAACCTGTGTGCAGTTTGGATAGCATGCATTTACATCCTGGAAACCTCTCAGTGTCTTGGTTCCATTATGAGAAACGCTCAGTAGTTCTTTTGACCAATAGCTGATTGTGTTAAATTTTTTGAAAGTTAATTTCATCGTTAAATCCAGTTTGGCATTGTTTTTTTTTAACAGAGGGGAGGGGCTAGCAAGTTTATTTTGTAAATGAGCTAGGTGACAAGGTTTAGTCGATGAGCCCCTCATGAACTCATAGTTTTATTTTAACATTTAAGTTGACCGAAGATTCTAGTAGAATAAACCCACCTTTATCTTCCTTAGTAAGTCCTTTATAGACTTTTGCATGACAATTTGTGTTACTGTTGAATTGTTGACTTGTACCCTCGTGTTTGGAAATGTAATGGAATTGTTAGCACATGAATTGAAATGTTATTTATTTGCAATGTTATGGTAACATAAAATGAAAAGATATTGTTATTTTATTAGATATGTTACTGAAATTTTATAGTTATTGATGATACAATTTGGTATAGTAATGGGTAGAAACATGGTTACTGTAATTTATATTGTTTTGTAATATGTAAAAGGTAACTTTATTGGAATAGGATGTTTCTAATATGTATGGGTAATTTTATTGCCTTTCAAAATAAATGAATGTTAGGGTTAGATAATATTTGAGATGTAATGCATTGCTCTTCCCATTTGCATCGTTATGGCAGTAGAAGGTAGTTACATTGTTACCTTCCGGCAACTTATTGTTATTTTAATATAATAAGGTAATGTCAATGATATATTTATTTTTGAATATGTAAGGGTAATGTCATAGCTCATAAATTAAAATGAAATGTTAGTGTCAGATCACGTATAAAATGTAGTATTTACTGTGTTTTAATTGCAAGATTGTGTAGTCAATGTAATGACTATATATTGTTAATGTAACCCGGAAGTGCAAAGTTATCATTAGTTTGAATTACAATGCTATCTTATTATAAAAGTAACGATACCGTCATTTATGGTCAGGTTTTTGGTAGTTCCATTGTTATTGCTATCAATAAAGCGTAAGGTCCGTGTAATTTAAATACAATGTGAATGTAATATAGAAAGAAATGATATGGTTATGTTATGGTGTTGTTATGGTAATTTCATTATGATTGATAACTTGTAAAATGTAGGGTCCTTGAATCTAAGTGCAATCAATTATTATGATCAGTCAACGGGAAATTGCAATTAACTAACTGTACATTATTTAAGTCTAGGTTGGTAACTCGCCGTTTAATGGAAATCAAATGGAGCAGTTGGTCTGCAATTATGTCATTGAGTCTTAATAATGGATGGTCGATGTCAGAGTCCTTCTTACTTGCACCTTCATAGAGGTCGTGGTTGTTCATTTAATTTTTGTGGCAGTTGGTTGTAATAATTTCATTGCTTGGTCTGCTTGTTTCGGGTGGGATGTAGACACCTCCATGTTCCTCAGAACAGACGCTAGCCCTGAGACCTTAAATGGTTAAAATCGATGGGAACCTAGGCTTGAGCGTTGCTTATGTGTCTTGGAGGTCCTAACCATTGCAGGGTAGGATGGATGGGTAGTCAGTATTTTTATTTTGTCGGATGATTGTTGTTCTTTACTGGCATATGTTGATGTGTGTCTTAGATCTTTATGTTGATATAGCCACTGCAATTGGTCATGATTTCTCATCACGTGGTGACGTAGAGTATAATATATTGTTAACCTTGTACATGCGCACACACAAAAAAAATTTGCACTTGTTATAAGACGTTTGTCGGCGTAACGAGGAGGATCGTTACATATGGTATCAGAGTGGGTTCGACCCGTGACTTTGGATCGCTACGGATTTCGTTGAAATGAATTGATTATACTGTTGCTAATCGAGTTAATTGTTTGCGTGCAGGTAATCATGGTTAGAGGATTCCGCGGAGGCAGACGATGGGGTGCTAGGGGAGGGGGCACGACGCCTCCAGTATCATCCACGCATGATGGGTGTAACCCCCAGGGAGACGAGCAGGTTCTCAGACAGGAGAAGGTAACAGTTGGCGATGTAGTCAGGATGATGAGATCCTTTCAGTGCATGTCCGAGGCACTGATCAACCGTTTGGACAGAGATGAGGCTAGAGCGTCGACACCCGTTGAGGTTCCGCCGCGCGCACTGACCGTTACTGGTAGCATTCACCGTGAACTCGAGAAGGTCAAATTTCTTGAGTTCGTTGGTGCCCCGGATGGCGTAGCCACCGAGGCATGGTTGGAGAACATGAGGCTGCATGGCGTTCCTAAGAAGATTATATCCAATCAAGGATTGGTGTTTACTCGACGATTTTGGACGAGTTTCCAAGAGGCCTTGGGAAACCAACTTAACTTTAGTACTGCATATCACCCAGAGACTGACGGACAGACCGAGCGAATGAACCAAACCTTGGAAGACATGTTTCACATGTACATAATGGACCAACAAAAGCATTGGGAGGAATTCTTGCCACTAGTAGAGTTCGCTTACAACAACAGTTACCAGAGCACCATTAAAATGATTCCTTTCGAGTTTCTTTAAGGGCGACCGTGTCGGATTCCCTTGAGTTGGGATCGGCTTGAGGATAGGGTCCTGGTGGGACCAGAAGTGATCTAAGAAATGGAAGAGAAAATGCAAACCATAAGACAAAGGATTAAAGAAGTGCAGGATCGAACGAAGAGTTATGTCGATGCGCACCGAGTCGACCATAGTTACGAGGTCGACGATCGAGTCTTCTTGCAGGTTAAAACGCATAAGAGTTCGATCAAGTTTGGAAAGGGAGTCAAAATCTCTCCTAGGTTCGTGGGACCTTTCGAGATTGTGGAGAGAAAGGGGCCCATGGCCTATCGACTAGCCTTGTCTGATTCTTTGAGGCATATGCACGATGTTTTTCATATATATGTTTTGAGACATTATATTAGTGATCCTACACATGTGATTGACATGAGTTCCTTGCAGGTATCGGATGAGGCAGTGCTCACGACTGAGCCGGTCTGCATCTTAGATCGTCACGTTCGACAGTTACGACGTCGAACGGTAGATCAGGTCAAGGTCTAGTGGGACAATTATAGTCCGCACTCGGCGACCTGGGAGGACGCATATGATATGCGCCAATTGTTTCCATTTTTGTTTGATTGATAGACTTATGATACTGTGATAACCCTTATTTCGGCATTTATACTATGAAACTTCGGGACGAAGTTTAGACCAAGAGGGGGTGTATGTAACATCCCGCTCTGGCGCACTGAGAAAACTTATTCTTTGAGGACACTTGTTCGCAAGTGATTCAGACTATTATGATATTAAAACATTTGTCCTTGATTATGATGCGTTATATTAGATGACATGATGTTTTACTTCTTTGACATAGACAGGTGCTATTTACTCGGTTTTACTGAGTGTGCAGGGTTTTGGACCTTGAGGATGCAGAGGCATCGACGAAACCCCTTGGACTCTGGATCGAGTCAGGGAGTGTGCTATTGGGGTTGATTGTTTACTGTGATTTTAGTACATTTGATTTGATGATATGATGTGGACATGTTCTGACACAATTGTTGATGATGCAGGCTGACGATAGCTTGCTGACCAGACTCACATATGGAGTAAAGGGGACACACACGATTACCAGAGAGGTTGAGGGAGAGGTGTGGAAAACAACCCTACCACATCGTACTAGAACTCCCATCATGGCTCAAACTGTAGGTTAATGATTACCTAGTTCGAGAGGATCCACGATGCCGTGAGGGCAGACTGCGATAGTCGCTCACGATGACTCTAAGGGGCACACAATAAGGCGGGGGCCTTATTCCTTAGAATCCCTTAGTCTCCCACAAGTTCACCTGGCGGAGTGTTGACTCCATGGGTTATTGATGTCTACCAATCAGTTAAGAAGCGAGTGGCACCCTTGGAGCACGTGGTGCATCCTGAAGGGCACGTCGCACAAAAGAAACAAACGAGGCAAGTGGCACCCTTGGAGCACGTGGTGCATCCTGAAGGGCATGTCGCGTTGTTGTTGATGAAGGAACAAACTTATATGGCCCTAAGACATTTAACACATTGGTAAATTCTTAAACCACCTCCATAATTAAATGTCGCCCAGTTCAGAATCTAAGTCCTAAGTCTAAAACATCTCTAGGGTAAAATTTTGTCTAACCATAAGAAAAAGACCCTATAAAAATAAAAATTTAAATTTAAACTAAAAACCACTTAAGTAATAGTTTTAGTCTTCATAAAATTTTTGGGGTAAAATGAAGAGATTAAGAATTTAATTAAAATCAGTGGATTTTAAAATTGTAAAGAAGAATTTAATTGTTTAACTTGTGAAAGTGTAAAGGACATTAAATTATTAATAAAAAGGAAAATAGGTTAATATGCGCAACTGCCATTTTTGGCTCTAATAAAAAGGGGAAAGAAGGGAATAATAAAAATTAGGAAACTAAGGAATGGAGGAAACATAAGAAAGGAAAGAAGGGAACTTATGGTAAAAAGCGAGGTCAACTTAGTAAAGAATCTGCAATAAAGAACCTTCTAAATTGATTTAAATTAGCAACATCCTTTTAGGGAAAGTATTTAAACCTGTAAGGGAATCTAGGAACACCTAGGAGTAAATTTAGGAGCAACTCTAGGTGGGTGAGGGAAATGAGACAATTAATAAATTAAAGAAAATAAATTTTGGAGGAAAGTGGGGGATGAATGACACTTGTGCGTTGCAAAATTTTTAGAAGATTTTCATTAAAACTTAAATTAAAAGAGATTTAGGGAAAGTTTGGAAGTTCTAAAACTCTATAAAAGAGAGGAAGGATAAGGAAGAAGGGGATCGACTATTAGCGTAACATTACGATGTCATATTTGTGACTTGACTGATTACTTTAGGGGAGTTGGGATTTCCCAGCTCGGATAGGAGTGGTAGCTCGGCCTTGCGAGGTGAGCTGAGAGCTAGACGTACCATCTGGTTAGTGTGTGGCCCCTTTGCGGCTCGGGGGGCTAAGAGGGAAGTAGAGTACCCCTAGCATTGGTTGGGAGGTACCAGTGTAGTCTCGACGGTCGGCGAGCGAGAGCGGCTAGGAGCACGTGGGAGTCATTCGAGCCAGGCAATAAGGCAATGGTATAATCTTTATTTGGTAGAGTATAATGCATATTTATTTACTTCGACAATTAAAATTTTATTGTTGTAAAAACATTGACTCAGCTGTTGAAATCCGGTAATTGTTGGAAAATAATCTATACTCCGTTTATTGTATCTACATATTTAAATGTCTACCCTTGTTATTGTCCTTGGCCGAATGGTTTGTCTTGCTCCTTGGTGCATAGATAATATTCAACTAGATTGATGGCGAAGTTCCTTGTTATGTGTTTGATCGCTGGAATAGTTTTTCTCTGCAAATTGTCTCTGCACAATAATAATGATTGAACTCTATCTTAAGCCTTTTCCCTTTCGTTGAATGCCTAAAATTATATGGTCTGTGTTCTATTTGGGGTTCTTCTTTTCCTGGGATTGGGATATTCATGCTTCTGCGTACTCTTCACACTGTATTTTTCCTGTATGTGGTATATTCGCCTTTAGAACCTTCGTTGTATAGTTTTACAGTCATTGACATTTGCTTATATAGTTAAGATGCATGGCTGTTTTTACATGGAGGTAATGCAAGTAGTGAATTTATGCGGTAATAATATAGCATGTACTTCTATCATTTACATAGATAAGGAGGAAAGATTTTACTGTGGTAAGAAAAATATATATAACCATTTACTTCTGTCTTCTACTTCGAACTCTTCCAGTAGAGAATGTGATGGAAAATTTGCTCAGAAAAGGTGAATTAGTCAGGATTAGATAAGGACCTTTTACTCTAGTCTTTTACTTAGGGGAGGACTCCTTCTGTATGGATGTAAACCATTCAATGCAGTGCCGGGATGTTGGGTTTTCCCCCACGCCCACCGATGTTGGTCCAATTTATTGGGGATTGTCCCTTTCGCCACTTACTAGGCTCGCCTTTCCTTCACACCAGCCGTTGCGCACCTTCTTACCTTAAATGCACAGGAATGGAATGCCCTGGACAGAGATCTTGGAAAAGTGTGGCACGAATGCATATTTCCTTTCGCAAGTTGCCAGACCAACTGAAAGAAGAATCATGATTTTTATTGTACTGCGCATTTTTGTTTTGGGTTTAGAGGGTAGCATTCCCCTGCAATTCGTTTTGTTGCTGCATCTGCTTCCCTGTCCTTGCTATGGTTACAGAGTGTCGGCTGCGTTTGTTCTGAGTCGACTGTTGGTATTTTCAATTTGCCAAACAACCCAATGTGTGGGTCAAACCCACACCACCAACGATTTAATTTATTACTATTTGTTGACTGATATGAGACAGACGACCCGCATGTATCATGACTTGGAGTGACTATATTAAAACCCTTACCATGTCAGACCTGTAGATACCGAGGCACGATTATAATGATTTTACTGACAAGCAATTTATACCTTCAGATTATTTTATTGGAATTTAGAATTTAAGACCAGATAGAGTAAAGAATTATCACAGAGTTGACAGTAAATCGCAGAACCTTAATTTCATTGACAGCTTGTTCCGGGGTTCGGTCAACACAGCTAGGCGACTGACTCTGACTTAGGTGCTCCAATTTAGGCACATATTTCTCCCGACCTGTGTTTTTCCACTCGTACTTGAAAAATAGGGGTAGGTTATGATTGAACCTGTGCGCAGTTTGGATAGCGTGCATTTATAGCCTGGAAACCTCTCAGTGTCTTGGTTCCATTATGAGAAACGCTCAGTAGTTCTGTTGACCAATAACTGATTGTGTTAAATTTTTTGAAAGTTACTTTCATCGTAAATCCAGTTTGGCATTGTTTTTTTTTAACAGAGTGGAGGGGCCAGTAAGTTTATTTTGTAAATGAGCGAGGTGATAAGGTTTAGTCGATGATCCCCTCATGAACTCATAGTTTTATTTTAACATTTAAGTTGACCAAATATTCTAGTAGAATAAACCCACCTTTATCTTCCTTAGTAAGTCCTTTATAGAATTTTGCATGACAATTTGTGTTACTGTTGAATTGTTGACTTGTACCCTCCTGTTCGGAAATGTAATGGAATTGTTAGCACATGAATTGAAATGTTATTTATTTGCAATGTTATGGTAACATAAAATGAAAAGATATTGTTATTTTATTAGATATGTTACTGAAATTTTATAGTTATTGATGATACAATTTGGTATAGTAATGGGTAGAAGCATGGTTACTGTAATTTATATTGTTTTGTAATATGTAAAAGGTAACTTCATTGGAATAGGATGTTTCTAATATGTATGGGTAATGTTATTGCCTTTAAAAATAAATGAATGTTAGGGTTAGATAATATTTGATATGTAATGCATTGCTCTTCCCATTTGCATCGTTATGGTAGTAGAAGGTAGTGACATTGTTACCTTCCAGAAACTTATTGTTATTTTAATATAATAAGGTAATGTCAATGATATATTCATTTTTGAATATGTAAGGGTAATGTCATAGCTCATAAATTAAAATGAAATGTTAGTGTGAGATCACGTATAAAATGTAGTATTTACTGTGTTTTAATTGCAAGATTGTGTAGTCAATGTAATGACTATATATTGTTAATGTAACCCGGAAGTGCCAAGTTATCATTAGTTTGAATTAAAATGCTATCTTATTATAAAAGTAACAATACCATCGTTTATGGTCAGGTTTTTGGTAGTTCCATTGTTATTTCTATCAATAAAGCGTAAGGTCCGTGTAATTTAAATACAATGCGAATGTAATATATAAATCAATGATATGGTTATGTTATGGTGTTGTTATGGTAATTTCATTATGATTGATAACTTGTAAAATGTAGGGTCCTTGAATCTAAGTGCAATCAATTATTATGATCAGTCAACGGGAAATTGCAATTAACTAACTGTACATTATTTAAGTCTAGGTTGGTAACTCGTCGTTTAATGGAAATCAAATGGAGCAGTTGGTATGCAATTATGTCATTGAGTCTTAATAATGGATGGTTGATGTTAGAGTCCTTCTTACTTGCGCCTTCATAGAGGTCGTGGTTGTTCATTTAATTTTTGTGGCAGTTGGTTGTAATAATTTCATTGCTTGGTCTGCTTGTGTCAGGCGGGATGTAGACACCTCCATGTTCCTCAGAACAGTCGCCAGCCCTGAGACCTTAAATGGTTAAAATCGATGGGAACCTGGGCTTGAGAATTGCTTATGTGTCTTGGAGGTCCTAACCATTGCAGGGTAGGATGGATGGGTAGTCAGTCTTTTTATTTTGTCGGATGAATGTTGTTCTTTACTGGCAGATGTTGATGTGCATCTTAGATCTTTATGTTGATATAGCCATTGTAATTGGTCATGATTTCTCATCACGTGGCGACGCAGAGTATAATATCTTGTTAACCTTCTACATGCACACACACAAAAAAAAAATTGCACTTGTTATAAGAGGTTTGTCAGCGTAACAAGGAGGATCGTTACATATGGCATCAAAGCGGGTTCGACCCACAACTTGGGATCGCTACGGCTTTCGTTGACATGAATTGATTATACTGTTGCTAATCGATTTGATTGTGTGCGTGCAGGTAATCATGGTTAGAGGACGCCACAGAGGCAGACGATGGGGTGCTAGGGGAGGGGGCACGACGCCTCTAGTAGCATCCACCCCTGATGGGTCTAACCCCCAGGGAGACGAGCAGGTTCTCAGACAGGAGCAGGTAGCAGTTGGTGATGTAGTTGGGATGATGAGATCCTTTCAGGGCATGTCCGAGGCACTAATCAGTTGTTTGGACAGAGATGAGGCCAGAGCGCCGACACCCACTGAGGTTCTCTCACGCGCACTGACCGTTACTGGTAGCATTCACCGTAAACTCGAGAAGGTCAAATTTCTTGAGATCTTTGGTGCCCCGGATGGTGCAGCCTCCGAGGCATGGTTGGAGAACATGGAGATGTGCTTCTCACTTCGCGATTATACCTCCAACATGAAGGTCCGCATGGCGGTCTTTCAACTGAAGGGGAGCGTTCTTCTATGGTGGAAGACGCTCCTATCGCAGTTGAACATGACTATTGAAGATGTGTCATGGGAACTGTTCAAGGAACGGTTCCAAGAGAGGTACCTTTCAGAGGAATTCATCGAGCATAAACTCAATGAGTTCAACGCCTTACGACAGGGAGGTCGTACAGTGCCCGAGTACGAGGCACGTTTTATGGAGCTGCTCCGTTATGATCCGCACCTTAACACGGAGAAACTTAAGGTTAACAGGTTCGTATTTGTCCTTAACGGCAACCTACGTGCAAAGGTTAGGATTTTGATGCCTCAAACCTTGCATGATGCCGTCCAGAAGGCCCTCATAGTAGAGGAGGAGCTTATCAGTGGAGGTCAGACTAGGACTCCAACGAGACTAGCAGGACAGGGTTCATCAGGAACCCAGCAGCACTAGACACCAGTGAGACACATGCCGGGATATCATGGCTTCTCGAGGGGATCCTCTTTCACTACACCCCGATGATCACCGCCTCAGCAGCGGAAACCTTATCGGGGACCACAACATCAACAACAGCGTCGCCCACAACAACAGTAGTTTAGGCCTATTCAGAAGAATAGACTAGGGTTCCAGGCCGGTGGGCCGTCATCTTCTACTTTGGGTACCAGGACTACTAGGCCGAAGAAGGGGTGTTGGACGTGTGGGGAGCCACACTACCAACACGACTATCCTATGGAGAGGACTAGAGCATCTGGATCAGCCGGACCCACTACAGTGGGAGATATGGGCAAGGCCCATTAGATTCATGCAGTGGTGAATAACTGCCAGGCAGAGCACCAATTGACTATGCTCGAGACGATAGGTACTGTCGCTGACCAGACCCTTAGTATTTTGATAGATCTCGGTGCTACCAAGAGTTTCATTTCTGGTGCAGCGCTAAAAAGGATTAAGGTAAAGGTATTCAAACAGGATGAGTTTAGCTTCGTAGAGATGGCTTTGGGAGACAAACAAAAGGTTGGAGGAAAGGTTACAGACTGTGCCCTTAACCTGGGAGAGTTTGTCACAAGGGACAACTTGTACATCACGATCTTAGGTTCTTATGATGTCATAATTGGTATGGATTGGTTGGAATCGCATGAGGCGATACTCAACTGTAAGATGAAATGGTTGAGCTTGATCGATGACGAGGGACAGAGACGTGTAATTGTAGGACAGAACCAGGGAGTTTCCCTGAGGCTTGTCTCTTCCTTACAATTACAGAAGAGTATGCGCAAAGGGTGCAAGCTTTACGCGATCCTTGTGTTAAATGAGAAGGGAGTAGTGGAAGGTCTTGAGCACCTTCTGGTGGTGAAGGAATTTGCGGATGTATTTCTAGAGGAGTTACCTAGGATGCCACCAGAAAGGGAGTTGGAGTTTACTATAGACCTAAAACCGAGGACTAAACCGATAGCAAGAACGCCTTATCGGATGTCGACCCCAGAGTTACAAGAGTTGAAAATGCAACTAAAGGAGTTGTTGGACCTGGGACTGATACATCCTAGTGTGTCACCGTGGGGTGCACCGGTTATTTTCATACGAAAGAAGGATGGATCATGGAGGCTTTTCATTGACTACCGTCAACTGAACAAGGCCATGATCAAGAATCAATATCCCTTGCTAAGAATTGATGATCTGTTCGACCAAGTGAAGGGTGCGACGGTGTTCTCCAAGATCGATTTACGATCAGGGTATCACCAGCTACAAATCAAGGAGGATGACGTCCCTAAGACTGCCTTTAAGATGATATTTGGACATTATGAGCTTACTGTTTTACCGTTTGGACTGACAAATGCCCCAGGAGTATTTATGAGTTTGATGAACGGGGTGTTCCGTCAGTACTTGGACAAGTTCGTCCTAGTGTTCATTAACAATATTTTGATTTACTCTCGTACGACAGAGGAGCATGATGAGCACTTGTGCTTGGTACTACAGTGTTTGCGAGAGCACAAACTATATGGGAAATTGTCCAAATGATCTTTTTATCAATCAAAGATTCACTACTTAGGGCATGTCATCTTCAGCGAAGGCATCGTCGTGGATCCAGCTAAGGTTGAGGCTATTATGGAATCTCCTGCGCCTATGAATGTCACTGAAGTTAGTAACTTTATGGGTTTAGTAGGATATTATCGACGGTTTGTCGAGGGATTTTTGAAGACAACAAATCCGATTACGGAATTGCAGAAGAAAAATAAGAAGTTTGTTTGGACCAAGAAATGCGTGGAAGAATTTCGGACGCTTAAAGAGTTATTGACAACAACGCCAATAGTAAAGGTCCCTGACATGGACACATACTTCTTGGTATGCACTGACTCATCCAAGGAAGGTTTAGGTGGAGTCTTGATGCAAGACGGACGAGTAATTGCTTACATTTCGAGGAAACTGAGAAAGCATGAGGAGAACTACGTGACGCATGATTTGGAGTTATTAGCCATCGTATATGCCTTGAAGGTTTTGAGACACTACCTTGTTGGATGAAAATTTGAACTAAAGACTGATCATTGTGGACTACAACACATTTTTACGCAAAGCGACCTGAACACGCGACAACGGCGTTTGTCAGAATTGCTTAGCGAGTACGACTTTGAGATTACTTACATAAAGGGAACAGTGAACCGAGTGGTATATGCTTTGAGTCGGAGACCATGCATCTTTTCAGTGTTGCCTCTTCAGACGAATCTATGTGAGAATATTCTCACCTTACAGCGTGACGATGACTTGTACAAAGAGCTCAAGTGTTTTATCAGACAAAACACAATGATGGTACCACGATACGAGGGATTTTTTTTGATAGCGATGGTTTATTGAGGTTTAAAAGTTGGATTTGTGTACCGCCAAATGACGAGTTGAGGATGTTGATCTTGAGCGAGGCTCATTGAGAAGTTTACATGGCTCACCCGAGAGTCACAAAGATGAGGGCAGATCTTAAACCCTTATTCTTCTGGAGGGGAATGAAGGCCGACATAGTTAACTATGCGGCCAGGTGTCTGGAGTGTCAGCAGGTAAACGCTGAACATAGACACCCAGTAGGATTACTACAACCACATGCCATTTTGGAATCAAAATGGGAGGTCATTTCGATGGATTTTATTGTTGAATTGCCAGTGATGGCAAGGAGGCATGACTCAATTTTCGTAGTAGTAGACACTCTGACGAAGATTTCTCACTTTATTCCTGTGTGTACGACGTATCAGACCCCTGACATAGCTAGAGTTTTTATCAATGAGATTGTGAGGTTGCATGGCGTGCCTAAAAAGATTATATCCGATCAAGGATCGGTGTTTACTGAACGATTTTAGACGAGTTTCCTAGAGGCCTTGGGAACCCAACTTAACTTTAGTACTGCGTATCACCCAGAGACTGATGGCCAGACCGAGCGAATGAACCAAACCTTGGAAGACATGTTTCACATGTACGTAATGGACCAACAAAAGCATTGGGAGGAATTCTTTCCACTAGTAGAGTTCTCTTACAAAAACAGTTACCAGAGCACCATTAAAATGGCACCTTTCGAGTTTCTTTACGGGCGACCGTGTCGGATGCCCTTCAGTTGGGATCGGCTTGAGGATAAGGTCCTGGTCGGACCAGAAGCGATCCAAAAAATGGAAGAGCAAATGAAAACCATAAGACAAAGGATTAAAGAAGCGCAAATCAACAGAAGAGTTATGCCAATGCGCACCGAGTCGACTGTAGTTACGAGGTCGGCGATCGAGTCTTCTTGCAGGTTAAACCGCATAAGAGTTCTATCAAGTTTGGAAAGGGAGCCAAACTCTCTCCTAGGTTCCTGGGACCTTTCGAGATTGTGGAGAGAAAGGGGCTCGTGGCCTATCGACTAGCCTTGCCTGATTCTTTGAGGCGTATGCACGATGTTTTTCATGTATCTGTTTTGAGACATTATATTAGTGATCCTACACACGTGATTGACATGAGTTCCTTGCAGGTATCAGATGAGGGAGCACTCACGGATGATCCAGTCTGCATATTAGATCATTGCGTTCGACAGTTATGACGTCGAACGATAGATCAGGTCAAGGTCTAGTGGGACAATTATAGTCCACACTCGGTGACCTGGGAGGATGCATATGATATGCGCCAATTGTTTCCATTTTTGTTTGATTGATAGACTTATGATACTGTGATAACCCTTATTTCGGCATTTATATTATGAAACTTCAGGACGAAGTTTAGACCAAGAGGGGGGGTGTATGTAACATCCCGCTCTAGCGCACTGAGAAAACTTATTCTTTGAGGACACTTGCTCGCAAGTGATCCAGACTATTATGATATTAAAACATTTGTCCTTGATTATGATGTGTTATGTTAGATGACATGATGTTTTACTTATTTGACATAGATAGGTTCTATTTACTCGGTTTTACTGAGTGTGCAGGGTTTTGGACCTTGAGGATGCAGAGGCATCGACGGAACCCCTTGGACTCCGGATCGAGTCAGGGAGTGTGCTATTGGGGTTGATTGTTTACTGTGATTTTAGTACATTTGATTTGATGATATGATGTGGACATGTTCTGACATGATTGTTGATGATGCAAGTTCACGATAGCTTGCTGACCAGACTCACATATGGAGTAAAGGGGCCACACACGATTACCAGAGAGGTTGAGGGAGAGGTGTGGACAACATCCCTGCCACAGCCTACTAGCACTCCCGCCGTGGCTCAAACTGTAGGTTAACGATTACCTAGTTCGAGAGGATCCACGATGCCGTGAGCGCAGACTGCGACAGTCACTCACGATGACCCTAAGGGGTGCTCAATAAGGCGGGGACCTTATTCCTTAGAAGCCCTTAGTCTCCCACAAGTTCACCTGGCGGAGTGTTGACTCCAGGGGTTATTGATGTCTACCAATCAGTCAAGAAGCGAGTGGCACCCTTGGAGCACGTGGTGCATCCTGAAGGGCACGTCGCGCAAAAGAAACAAACGAGGCAAGTGGCACCCTTGGAGCACATGGTGCATCCTGAAGGGCATGTCACATTGTTGTTGATGAAGGAACAAACCTAGATGGACCTAAGACATTTAACACATTGATAAATTCTTAAACCACCTCCCTAATTAAATGTTGCCATGTTCATAATCTAAGTTCTAAGTCTAAAACATCTCTAGGGTAAAATTTTGTCTAACCTTAAGAAAAAGAACCTATAAAAATAAAAATAAAAGTTTAAACTAAAAACCACTTAAGTAATAGTTTTAGTCTTCATAAAATTTTTGGGGTAAAATGAAGAGAGTAAGAATTTAATTAAAATCAGTGGATTTTAAAATTGTAAAGAAGAATTTAATTGTTTAACTTGTGAAAGTGTAAAAGAAATTAAATTATTAATAAAAAGGAAAAGAGGTTAATATGCACAACTGCCATTTTTGGCTGTAATAAAAAGGGGAAAGAAGGGAATAATAAAATTTAGGAAACTAAGGAATGGAGGAAACATAATAAAGGAAAGAAGGGAACTTATGGTAAAAAGAGAGGTCAACTTAGCAAAGAAGTTGCAATAAAGAACCTTCTAAATTGATTTAAATTAGCAACATCCTTTTAGGGAAAGTATTTAAACCTGTAAGGGAATCTAGGAACACTTAGGAGTAAATTTAGGAGCAACTCTAGGTGGGTGAGAGAAATGAGACAATTAATAGATTAAAGAAAATAAATTTTGGAGGAAAGTGGGGGATGAATGACACTTGTGTGATGGAGAATTTTTAGAAGATTTTCATTAAAACTCAAATTAAAAGAGATTTAGGGAAAGTTTGGAAGTTCTAAAACTATATAAAAGAGAGGAAGGAGAAGGAAGAAGGGGATCGACTATTAGCATAACGTTACACTGTCGGATTTGTGACTTGACTGATTACTTGTGGGGAGTTGGGATTTCCCAGCTCGGATAGGAGTGGTAGGTCGGCCTTGCAAGGCGAGCTGGGAGCTAGATGTACCATCTGGTTAGTGTGTGTCCCCTCTGCGGCTCGGGGGGCTAAGGGGGAAGTAGAGTACTCCTAGCGTTGGTTGGGAGGTACCAGTGTAGTCTCAACGGTCGGCGAGCGGGAGCGCGCGGGAGTCATTCGAGGAAGGCAATAAAGCGACGGTAAGATCTTTATTTGGTAGAGTAGAATGCATATTTATTTACTTCGGCGATTAAAATTTTATTGTTGTAAAAACATTGAATCAGCTGTTGAAATCCGGTAATCGTTGGAAAATAATCTATACTCTGTTTATTGTATCTACATCTTTAAATGTCTACCCCTGTTGTTGTCCTTAGCCAAATGGTTTGTCTTTCTCCTTGGTGCGTAGATAATCTTGAACTGGATTGATGGCGAAGTTCCTTGTTATGTGTTTGATCGCCAGAATAGTTTTTCTCTGCAAATTGTCTCTGCACAATAATAATGATTGAACTCTGTCTTAATCCTTTGCCCTTTCATTGAATGCCTAAAATTATATGGTCTATGTTCTTGTTGGGGTTCTACTTTTCTTGGGATTGGGATCTTCATGCTTCTTCATACTCTTCGCGTTGTATTTTTCCTGGATGTTGTATATACCCCTTTAGAACCTTCGTTGTACAGTTTTACAGTCATTGACATTCGTTGATATAGTTAAGATGCATGGTTGTTTTTACATGCAGGTAATGCAAGTTGTGAATTTATGCGGTAATAATATAACATGTACTTCTGTCATTTACATAGATGAGGAAATATTTTACTGTGGTAAAAAAAATATATATAACCATTTACTTCTGTCTTCTACTTCGAACTCTTCCAGTAGAGGACGTGATGGAAAATTCGCTCAGCAAAGGCGAATTAGTCAGGATTAGATAAGGACATTTTACTCTAGCCTTTTACTTAGGGGAGAACTCCTTCTGTATGGATGTAAACCATTCAATGCAGTGCCGAGATGTTGGGTTTTCCCCCACGCCCACCGATGTTGGTCCAATTTATTGGGGATTGTCCCTTTCACCACTTACTAGGCTCTCCTTTCCTTCACACCAGCCGTTGCACACCTGCTTACCTTAAACACACAAGAATGGAATGCCCTAGACAAAGATCTTGGAAAAGTGTGGCACGAATGCATATTTCCTTTCGCAAGTTGCCGGACCAACTGAAAGAAGAATCATGATTTTTATTGTGCTGCACATTTTTGTTTTGGGTTTAGAGGGTAGTGTTCCCCTACGATTCATTTTGTTGCTGCATTTGCTTCCCTGTCCTTCATATGGTTACAGAGTGTCAGTTGCGTTTATTCTTAGTCGACTGCTGGTATTTTCAATTTTCCAAACAACCCAATGTGTGGGTCAAACCCACACCACCAGCGATTTAATTTATTACTACTTGTTGACTGATATGAGACAAATGACCCGCATGTATCATGACTTGGAGAAACTATATTAAAACCCTTACCATGTCAGACCTGTAGATATCGAGGCACGGTTATAATGATTTTATTGACAAGCAATTTTTACCTTCAGATTATTTTATTGGAATCCAAAATTTGAGACCGGATAGACTAAAGAATTATCACAGAGTTGATAGTAAATCACAGAACCTTAATTTCATTGTTCTGGTGTTCGGTCAACACAGCTAGGCGACCGAATCGGACTTAGGTGCTCCAATTTAGGCACAGATTTCTCCCAACCTGTGTTTTTCCACTCCGACTTGAAAAATAGGGGTAGGTTATGATTGAACCTATTTGTAGTTTGGATAGTGTGCATTTACATCCTAGAAACCTCTCAGTGTATTAGTTTCATTATGAGAAACGATCAGTAGTTCTGTTGACCAATAGCTGATTATGTTAAATTTTTTGAAAGTTAATTTCATCGTTAAATCCAGTTTGGCATTGTTTTTTTTTAACATAGGGGAGGGGCCAACAAGTTTATTTTGTAAATGAGCGAGGTGACAAGGTTTAGTCGATGAGCCCCTCATGAACTCATAGTTTTATTTTAACATTTAAGTTGACCGAAGATTCTAGTAGAATAAACCCACCTTTATCTTCCTTAGTAAGTCCTTTATAGAATTTTGCATGACAATTTGTGTTACTGTTGAATTGTTGACTTGTACCCTCCTGTTCGGAAATGTAATGGAATTGTTAGCACATGAATTGAAATGTTATTTATTTGCAATGTTATGGTAACATAAAATGAAAAGATATTGTTATTTTATTAGATATGTTACTGAAATTTTATAGTTATTGATGATACAATTTGGTATAGTAATGGGTAGAAGCATGGTTACTGTAATTTATATTGTTTTGTAATATGTAAAAGGTAACTTCATTGGAATAGGATGTTTCTAATATGTACGGGTAATGTTATTTCCTTTAAAAATAAATGAATGTCATGGTTAGATAATATTTGAGATGTAATGTGTTGCTCTTCCCATTTGCATCGTTATGGCAGTAGAAGGTAATTACATTGTTACCTTCTGGCAACTTATTGTTATTTTAATATAATAAGGTAATGTCAATGATATATTCGTTTTTGAATATGTAAGGGTGATGTCATAGCTCATAAATTAAAATGAAATGTTAGTGTCAGATCACGTATAAAATGTAGTATTTATTGTATTTTAATTGCAAGATTGTGTAGTCAATGTAATGACTATATATTGTTAATGTAACCCGGAAGTGCAAAGTTATCATTAGTTTGAATTACAATGCTATCTTATTATAAAAATAACGATACAGTCATTTATGGTCAGGTTTTTGGTAGTTCCATTGTTATTGCTATCAATAAAGCGTAAGGTCCGTGTAATTTAAATACAATGCAATGTAATATAGAAAGCAATGATATGGTTATGTTATGGTGTTGTTATGGTAATTTCATTATGATTGATAACTTGTAAAATGTAGGGTCCTTGAATCTAAGTGCAATCAATTATTATGATCAGTCAACGGGAAATTGCAATTAACTAACTGTACATTATTTAAGGCTAGGTTGGTAACTCGCCGTTTAATGGAAATCATATGGAGCAGTTGGTCTGCAATTATGTCATTGAGTCTTAATAATGGATGGTCGATTTCAGAGTCCTTCTTACTTGCACCTTCATAGAGGTCATGGTTGTTCATTTAATTTTTGTGTCACTTGGTTGTAATAATTTCGTAGCTTGGTCTGCTTGTGTTGGGCGGGATGTAGACACCTCCATGGTCCTCAGAACAGTCGACAACCCTGAGACCTTAAATGGTTAAAATCGATGGGAACCTAGGCTTGAGTGTTTCTTATGTGTCTTGGAGGTCCTAACTATTGCAGGGTAGGATGCATGGGTAGTCAGTCTTTTTATTTTGTCGGATGATTGTTGTTCATTACTGGCATATGTTGATGTGCGTCTTAGATCTTTATGTTGATATAGCCGCTGCAATTGGTCATGATTTGTCGTCACGTGGTGGCACAAAGTATAATATCTTGTTACCCTTATACACACGCACACACAAAAAAAAATTTGCACTTGTTATAAGAGGTTTGTCGACGTAACGAGGAGGATCGTTACACAAAGGTCGATGGGTTGTGCTCTATGGAACCTTCTGGGAACTTGCTTGCGGCCTGTTTAAGTATGGTTGGTTCTTGGCTATCTGCTTTGTCTGTCAATTTGTATACCGTGGAAGTCCACCCATTCTTTGGAGGACACGAAACAATATAATTGAATTTTTTAGCCAGTTGGCCTGCAGATCCACCTGATAATATCTATGGCGTTGTGACACAAATGTATTATGTGGCTTGCTTTAGCAGATTTCCTTGATCGATGAACTTGGTCAAATTATTGTTCTGAAATAATTTGAAATCAACGAATACATAGTGTGTGAAGTGAAACTATCCTATCATAGCAACAAGAGGCTCTTAAAATTCAAATTGGTCGTTGTTTTGGAATTTTTTCTTATTCGATGAACTTAGCAAAATTAATATCCTGGAATAATTTGAAATCAACGAATATATACTGTGCGGAGTGCAATTGTGCTATCATATGAACAAGAGGGCCTTAAAATTCAAATTGTTCCTTCTTATGCTTGTGGTTATAGAATTTAAAAAAAACTTTCTTTTGTTTGCTTCATTTTTTTATAAAATAAGCGATTTAACATCGTTTAATAATTTAATGTAATTTACTTGTACAATATCAATAGTTAATATTAATAATTTTGTATTTGAAAATAATGTTTTTAGATCAAGTTTATTTATGATGAGCACCCCTAAACAATTGCAATCTTGAACCCGCCAGACATGGAGTCTGCAAGTTCGCCTGTCAATTTGTATATCGCGGAAGTCTGGGTGATATTTGTAGAACACAGAACAAAAGAAGCTCAAATTTTAGCTCGACAGGTCGAGAACCCACGATCCAAATAGTGCCCAAGTATTCAACGAGGGATCCACATATGCTCTATAAAATATCATCCATACTTTCTAAAAGTACATGTTTACTATGTATTCGTCATTTGTGGGAAAACTTTTATATCAATCGCTTGACTAGATTGTACAAACTTTCTCGTCTAATATAATTCTGCAATATCAAAATTTAATATTAATAATTTAGTGTTGAAAATAATGTTTTTAGATATGTTAGATAGTTGATAGGGATTAGCATCTGTAAACAATGGCAAACTTGAACCCACCATCCCTCAAGTCCATCTGTCAATCTGTTTATCGCGGAACTCTGAGTGCTATTTGGAGGACACTGAACAATGAAACTGCAATGTTGAGCTAGCCAACTTGCAGGTCCTCTTGTCAATTTGTATATTGTGGAATTGTGAGTGGTATTTGCACAGTGCGGAACAATAGAGGCCCAATTTTCATCCCGCCAGGCCGAAAGCCCTTGATAAAAAAAATGTCTAAATATGGAATTCATACGGGATCGCTACAGGACAATAAAAATGCAATGTTCAGCCAACCAACCTGAGTCCGCCTATCAATTTGTATATCGCGTAAGTCTGGTTGCTATTTGTAGGGCAGGGAACAATAAAACCTCAATTTTTAGCCTGTCAGGTCGTGAACCCGCGATCCAAAAAGTGCCTAAGTATGGAATATGAATGTGCATATGTTGTATAAAATCTCATGTCCATACTTTATAAAAGTACATGTTTACTATGTATTGCTCATTTGTTCGAAAATTTTCATATTAGTCGGTCCACCAAAATGGACAAAGTTTGTCCTTCGCTTAAATTCTGCAATATCAATATGTAATATTAATAATTTAGTATTGAAAATAATGTTTTTTTATATGTTGGATAGTTGATAGGGATTGCCATCCCTAAAAAATCATGAATTGGAACTTGCCAGCCCTCGATTCCATCTGTGAATGTGCATATTGCGGAAGTCCGAGTGTTATTTGGAGGACACAGAACAATGAAAGTGCAATGTTTAGCCAGCCAGCCCGAGAGCCCCCGATCAAAAAAAGTGGCTAAATATGGAATTAATACGGGATCACTACAGAACAATAATAATGCAATGTTCAACAAAGCAGCCCGCACGTCCTCTTGTCAATTTGTATATCGTGGAAGTGTGGGTGGTATTTGTAGGACACAGAACAACAGACTCTATTTTCAGCCCACCAAGCCGCAAACCCGCGATCCAGAAAGTGCCTAAGTATGGAATGAGGGATCCCCATATGCTCTGTAAAATCTCATGTCCATACTTTGTATAGAGATTCATGTCCATAAGTCCGCCTGTCAATTTGTATATTTCGGAAGTATAGGTGCTATTTGTAGGACACGATGTTGGACACACCTACCACACTTAGAGGGGGGGTGAATGAGTGTGGGGATCTTTTTCCCAAAACTTCCCTCTTGCACAAAAACTCATCAATTAGCATTCAGCATTTATTCATTACCCATTGTTGTCATTTATAACCAGTTAGATGTGAGCACATATCAACAACATATATC
>JZKD02S0027707.1:33645-49602 GCA_000966675.3 Picea glauca | reverse complement strand
TTTCTAAATATGGAATTACTAGCATTTAATTCTAACAGGTCATCATGCAGAAACTGTATAGATTGTCATTAATGGGTGAAAGGCTCGAGGACATCTCCTATTGATGTGCATTAAACCAAAATTTCCAAGGGGATTATATTATCCCTTCCGAGTGATCATTTCAAAATCATGAAATCCCATTCACGGCGTGGCCTTCGCACGTTTACAAAACCTCCATTCCTTAATTGTTGTTCACCGTACGCGCCACCTTCGCATTTCTAAATATGAAATAAATAAACTTTACTGCTAACATTTCATCATGCACCACCATTACAGATTGTCATTAATCAACAAAAGGCTCAAGGACCTTTTCCATTCATAAGCATTTAACCAAGATTTACCAAAAAGTTACATTATAGGTTGTAACTGTGCATTTAAACCATCATCTGTAGCAAAACAACCTTCTCATAAACCTATGGCATCAACTCAAAAAAAGTTTTGTGGAGATACAGTGAACATCTTCGGGTGCGAGGACCAGAACTTCCATTGGTCCAGGGCATTTTCTTATTACTCAACCTCTGCCGCCAAGAACCAAGTAATTTGGACCTCCAAGATTTCTCATGCAGGTTGTGTCCCTGAGGTTTTTGACTGTAAGGACGTGGTCTCTTGGTGCACCGATAATTTTATTGTGGACAAAAGAATTATTCCACTGCAGGACCACTCTTTTGTTTCTTTGTCACCTCAAGTCTTCCGCCAGATGCTGAAATTGTCGAAGCCAACATTGACGTTCAGAGGAGAAGATTGAAAACAGTTCCTAGCAAAGCATAATAATGGATTGGACCACTTGCCCCTTTTTTTGGAAAACCTGAATCTAGTTCCTGAATATATTACAAGCATGTAGGTTAGTTCATTTAGAAATCCATTTCGCGAAATTGCTTTTATATGTCATCCTATTTAGTTTTTTCAATAGCCCATTCTTGTCAGTTTCTGCAATTGTCTCTGTCCAAGAATGTCAACTGTGAATTCCACCTAGTAACGTTCTGGTACCAGGCCTTGTGGAGGCACAAGGCTTCCCACTATTTTTATGAGGTTTTTAATGGCTTCCTGTCTGTTTTGAAAGTTTTGTTGTTAGGAGATTATGCTCCCCGCATATATAAACAAGAAACTAGATTTTTGGACAAGAAGGGGACACTCGAACATTTGGATAATTACATTGTCATAAGATTTTTTGGCTCCACGGAATAGCCTTCTCTCCTTCCATGTGACATTACAGACATAATGTTTGTTGCAGGAGTAGCACGTCAATACAACTACTGGTTCCATCTGTTCCAAAGGAAGAAAAAAAAAATAGTTCATTCCTCTGCCTTGGAAAATAGGGGAGTTCATGTTGAAAAACATCAACAAAATTGACGATTTCGTAGCACATTCTAGCATCTCCAATCTGAGATATGCTAAAGACATAAGAGGATTCGACCCCTATGATATTTTTAGATAAAATTTACAAACACTTGGCCTCGACGATTGTTTTGTAAATAAACACTTGGCCAAAAACAGAGACAGTGGCAACAACGGTCCTACCTCTGATACCGACGAGGTGCAGACAGTACAAAGATGCACTAAATTGTACACGCAACAGGGAAAAGGCCCCAGTGACAAGAGTGTTCAATCCACAAATACCACTCCAAAAAGTACTACATCTCGGAGCATCACTCCAACAGCCCATCAAAACAACAAAGAAACCAAGATTTCTTCAAACGGAGGAGGAGATAATGACCCTCCTCACTCTAAAATTGATAGTTCTCACAAGCTTCTAGTAGAGAAGAAGAGAAAAAAAAATGTGGGGTAGGCAGAAGAACCAGAAATTCAGAGTGAGAACATATGGACATATCCGTCACCGAAAAGTTTGACAAAGATGAATCCTTCATGTTCTAGAGTGTTGTTTTTGATAGCCGGAACAAAAAAATGATAATTCAGAAGAAAACAATGTTAAAAATAAGAAAGACAAATCTTGTTCAGAGGTTTACGTTGCCAACATGCGGTCGTCCAAAATCTATCAACTTCACACCGTAGTCGGAGAAGCACTTCATGATTCCATTAGAGGCATTGAGACTGAGAATTCCATACTGAAGGACCGAATCAAGGAATTGGAAGACGCTTTCATTCCTATGCCTCTTCTTGTCGATCCTTTGGAAATAACCATGCATGGCACCCCTGCACCCAATGTAAAAGCATCCTGCACCCTACTCGCATCCTGTAAAGGATATGTGGAGAATAATATCAAAAAAAGAGTGGAACTGGTTACCGAGGCCTGGAAAATATCACAAACCATCACTTCCCTTGGAACCAGGGAACATAGCTTGCTCGAGATTTTGGCAAGATTGTCAATAGTATGACAGAAACAAAAATAAGAGAAGAAGATCTTCCATCAAAAAACCGCATTGTCCAATTGAATGCATGTTGGAAAGAAAAAGTAAAGAACCTACATCTCATTGTTCAGTCATGTGAACAAGCCATATCGAAGAAATATATATTATTCACAAAGCTGTCAAATATAGAATTAGCCAGGAAAACCTACGACTTCCAAGACCCCCACTTAATCACAAACTCCTTTCCCTTAACTAGGAAAGAGTTCGATAAACATGTTGCTATGTTTAAGACCTTATCTCTACAAACTTTTTACAACATCCTTAAATTTGATCAAGCTCATGTCCACGACTGGATAGTCAAATATGCAATACATAATGAGGAAATTCATTGGGCTCTCTCTAATCTTTCTATCGACTTTTGGGAATTAGAAAACGATCTTTTCAACATAAAAATCTGGAATGAGATCAACGTCGCCCCGATGAGAGGCCACATTGAAGAATGGCTCGAAAGGAAATTGAAACAGGCCTCCGACAAAAGGCAACAGACAATTGTCAGCATTCTAGCAGCTATGGAGGACATCCTTGAAACCATAGTCGTCAGCGACTTCAATGAAATGACAACCACAAGAAAATAGCCAAAGGGATCATATGTACCCTCATTGTAAATTTACTCATCGCATCCTTCTTTGTTTATCAACCTTGTTATTCCATTTTCTTAAATATAGATGTATAGGCAAACACTTATACCTTTCCATTTATTTTCTTTTGCAGCTATTGCACTCTATCTTCTTTCCACAGTCCTGTTCCTTATACATATTTCTCTAATGGTCCGTGGGAGCCCCAATCCCAGTCTACATGACAAATGCATTGAAATTCCAGTTTATATGTAACAAACTTTAATTGTTTTGTATATTTCAAAATTTCCAGCAGTATGTAACAAACATTTATTTTTTGACAGATTTCAAATAAAAATGCATTTAAATTTTTATATGTTACAAACTTTATTCTTATCTTTCACCACTCTGTATGACAAATGCATTTAATTTTTAATATGTGACAGAATTTTATTCTTATCCTTCACCAGTCTGTATTGAAAACACATTTACTCTTTTATATGTTACTGAATTTTCTTTTTTTATATATTTCAAAATAAATGGTGCTCAACAATGCAACCGTCATTTACTTATAACCCATGTTCACAAATGCATTTAAATTTTTTATATTTCTTATCTCCTATTAATTTATGTCATCATATATTTTTATCTTTCACCAGTCCATATGGAAAATGCATTTAACTTTCCAAATTTATCCTTGCACTGTAAACAAATTTTTTACTTTCTTATATACTTTAAAAAAAATAGGTTTTCTATATGCTTTCAAATCATTTACTTTTTCCCCATCTTCCGTGGTATACATGTTGCACACAACATTTCTGTGATATACATTTTGCACTGAACACTTCGTTTCATTTACAATTGGACCCCATTTTCCACAATTTTCTTTCTAACCTCCTTGGTAGGGACTGCGCTGCCACGCAACCTTGCTTTCAAATAAAAACTGTTCATTCGATTTTTAAATAGTACATCATGATTTCAAACCGTGTAAGAAGAAATATTTGATTTCTTTGAAATGTATCTCTATCACATCTGCGGTGCTTCCACGTTGTCTTCGTGGGGATGAGAAGTTTCTTATATAATATTTAACTCCCCTAACAAAAAAATGATTATAAAAACATATAATTTATAGTGCAGATGAGTGCTAAATTTCCGATAATACTATTTAAATATTGATGTCATATGTACAAAGTTACATGACGTAACATACATAACGCCAAAAGACAAGTACATATGGGATGAAAGATCGTATTTATCATATACTGTGTGCTCTACTAGCTTTAAAAGGATCTCTGTAGTTAAAATAGTAAAATTATTATTGCACTGAAAGTTGAGAGAGGTGTTTTATAACTTGGTAAGATATAAATATTATGAATATGTATATGTTAACATTTAAAAAATTAAATTAACATAAATTTATTTTAAATTCAAATGTATTAAGTTATAAAGGGCTATTGATGTTATATTTTTTTCATGCTTTACTTGATAGTGTAGAAGTACTCTTGTGTGGGAGGTGAGATTTCTTTATACTCTACCACTAGTTCATCTACCTACATTTATTTGAGTTACTAGAAAACTTTATGAAAATTTGGTGGTTGCAATGATCTTCTTTTATTCTTCTTTTATCCTTGTGATATGACCATGAAAACCACAAACTTTCAAGTTTCTAGAATCAATTTTCTTGACTACTTGGCATTGATAAAAAAGACTTTGATATAGGTTTCTTCCTTTAAAATCTTGTTCCCTAATGACTAGGCAAGTTCTCTTCCTATACTTATCTTGATAAAAATGTTTTTATTTTAAATAAATAGAGGTTTTTTTTTAATATAAGATTTTACATCTAAAAAATTATAAAAAAATCATAATAGTATGAATAAATTTCAGGGTGAGTGCAAGAACTTGGTGGCAGAAAAAGTGGTAATGGCATGATTAAGAAAGTGCACTCAAAATAACATGTGTGTTCTTAGGAACGTGCATGCATTCCTACAGCTATAGGTTCCACTGTGGCCGAACCTCCACGTGGATTTCCACATAGGTTAAGTAGTAGGAATGCATGCATGCTCTTAGGAATGTGTGCGTGTTCTTACTGTTGTTTTTTTTTAACTGACCGAGAGAGATTTTGTGCACAAAATCGCACTCGCGTTTCTCATTGGGAAAATAGTGTGAAGAGAGGAGAAAGAAAGAGAGGATATCTCCATCTCCACTGCCACCATGTGTCCAGGTATGTTAGATTTATCTTAACTTTAATCCAATTTAGTTAATCTAATTAAATATATTGCTCCCAATAATCTAAATTGTTTTTTTTTTTGTAATTTAGTGTTTTAAATAAAAAAAGAAACTAATTTACATGCCATGGATGTTAAATTGCAGCATATACCCCAAGAAAATTTAAATCCCTCACAAGAAAACCAAGAAGATCAAAACCCAACCCACCACCACCACTACATAATGTAAACTATGAAATTGATGAGGGGTTGGTGATATTAAGAAATCTTGAGGAACAATTAAGGGAGACTAGAGAACCTAGGAGAGTCTCCTTTTTTTTTTAACAAGAAATGGGAAATATATATTGAAATGTGTGGATAAATCCATTGTAGTACAAAAAAAAGGGCCATGAGAGACCTTCGAGAAGTAGAATCTTTGAAGCTTGGAAATGCTAAGACAAAATTTGTGATCATAGAGTTTCCACCTTCCCTAGCTATACTGCATCTATTGTATTTCGAAGAATACAATATATAGAAAACTATGTTTATATATAAAGAAAAACAAAACATGAAATATGAATCTTACAAAAACTCAACTACATGGTTCCATTTTGATGTTTGAATGTCCTTGTTGTTCCCAAATTGAGTTTGGACAAGGCTCGTTGAGGTCTGAGATTTGGTTGACTATGGATAAAGTTACATTCTTGGAGCATCCATGGGTGCTTGTTAGTGTGATTGGTTGATGATGATTTTGTTCCATCTGATCCAATCGACTTTGCATTATCTCCAAATTGTTGTGTTGCTCTTCAATTTGACTCCTATGAGCATAAATTTCATCTTGCAACCTTTCAATTAGATGTCTGTGTTGAGAGAGGTTTTTGAGTTCAAAAGATTGGGTGAAGATGAGCGCTCACATCTAAATTTGCATCCTTTGGTAGGCCACACATTTTGTCTTAGGGTCCGACTAAACATAACCAGCTAGTAAGCCCTTGACACCCTGCAAGTGCATGAACTCTGGTGCGCTTTGATTCCTCTGGATATTTTCCATGCTGTTATGGGGGACGCGATGATGCATATAATTGGGCTTCCTGTGAATTGAGATTTTGTTGGGAGGAGAATAATTCAACAAAGGTCACGGGGCAAAGGCATGGGCAAAGAAATGAAAAAGTAGAGGGCGAGGCGGTGGACGAGACAAGGAATAACGAGGGGGAGCCCAAAGTATCTGGGTAGAAATTCAATGAGAAACAATCAACACTGGAGAACCTATGCAATTCAGAGGGAGCGTAGTGTGAGAATGGCTTACCAAAGAAACATGTAGAATTTTCCCCAGAAAGGACGAACGTTGAACGAGATTTCCCCATTTGATGATCAATGCCAAATTCATTTCAAAAAGATAAGTCACAAATCTACCTGGTGTGATGTACTTGAAGCCTTCATATCTGCGAGCTTAAGTCTGGGCCTAATGTCATCTTGGCTAATCATTTGCACATATGGGCTACTACACACATGATCCATCTGCATCACATCCTTCAAACTTTGATTTCCCACGAGCTCGAATGAACGAATATACTCACCACCTAAAACCATAATGAGGTCATCGTATACGTTGTTAACCCTGAATATCCTTGGTCGGTGAGTCATCGAATTTACACTTGCCACCTATCTGCTCCATGTTTCTCCTCCTGCACTGGCCACATGTCTGATCTGCCTTTCACCTCTTGCGTTGGAGCTCCAAGTGGCTCCTCCTTTAGCCTTTTCACGTTGGCTCCTGGTCATGTTATAGAGAATTATACTAGTGGGATAATACTTCAACACCCTCTACCCCTAAGGTTCTAGGAGGTCTCCCTATGGCCTCGTTTGCCAATTTTCCTACTATCATGTTATTTTCCCTTAGAATGTGAAAGAATTTTGGTTTGAGGGTCCTTGAGTCTACACGTATTTGATAAATAATTATTTTTAGGCTCAATTTTTTTTTCTCGACTCCCTGGATCATCATCCTTATGATTTTATTGGAGTCTCCTATAACATTCAGATTGGATATTTTTTGGGTCTTTGCTAGTTGGAGTCCTTTGAGTAATGCATAAGCCTCTGCTTTTTTATTGGTGTCTTTCCCGATATTCCAGTAGTAATTTAATATTCTTTTTCCTCTGGGTTCGTAGAGAACCCCCCCACACCTGCCTCCCCTAGGTTTCCCTTTGAAGAGCCATCAAAATAGAGTGTATGATCAGACTGATTTTGAATCCAATCATCAATGCTACGAAGAGTATGAAGCTACTAGCATGATCTTTGCACTCAGTGAGAATTTTTTCCAGCATGAAGGTTGAATCTTGTGATCCAAACCTTCTCTGGGATACTCTAGTTGGAAGGATATTCTATGTTCAGAGATTTAATGCTCATAACCTCTGATAGAAGTGTTTTGGCCTTGCTAGAGACACTCTGGGGATGTGAATTTTTTCCCTAGAAAACTTGTTTGTTTCTTGCTAGCTAGATATTCCAGTAGATGTACTTGGGGAGGGACCCCCACAATATTTTGAAGATTGGTTTTCCCCAAAAGGTGCCCTAGTTGTATTTTCCCCAATTTCCCAAGCATGGTTTTAAATATGAGGGCCATCTTATTTGATGAGTCAGGTCTCCATAAGTAGCATTTGAGACTATTGTTGAGAAGGGGAAATCCCAGAAGAGGTGTTGGATAATGTCTTGACTATTTTGGCAAAGAGGGAAGATGAAGGGACCGTGGAAACCTATTTTCATTGGGTTTTCACCCGTTAGGATTTTTCCATGTGCTAGGGACCAAATAAAGATGTTTATTTTGGGCAGAACGTCTTGGCTTCAAATATTTTTCCATTTTTTTTAAGTTTAGATCACCCTTAAAGAGGAGAGAAGAGATTTGTATCCTTCTTTTACTGAATACCCATATGTTCCCTAGCCACGACTGTATGGAATATCTACGAGAATAAGTGTTTCTCCTTTAAGGATTGAAATCAAAACTTGAGCTTGATTGGACATGTGAGTGGGGATGTCTCCCAGAATCCCCTCCTTCCAGCTACCATTTTCATTCCATATTGAGATATCGAAGAGAGTGAGTTTTTTCTCAATAATCAACCATCTTTTCAGGTCCCCAATTTATGCCTCTCGGGAGGTGATATCAACTCCGAAAATCAGATCTTTCCATAGCCTGATTATTTTTCCATTTCTAGGGATCCACGAGAGATGCTCCTTAAAGAAGGGGACTACAACTCTTATTATTTTCCATATTTGTGATCCAAGTTCGGAATCAGATGTATTGTCCATGCATCTTTTTCTTTCCCTAGCCTATATTTTTTTATTATAGCCATTTTCCACCGTTCGTTTCTTCCCAACACTATCCTCCAGAGAATCTTCTCTCCCATTTCTATATTTTTCACTACGGGGTCTCTGATTCCTAATCCCCCATTTTTTTTTGGGTGAGGATACTATATCCCAGTTCACTAGATGATTTTTTTTGGAATTGGATTTTCCCCCTTGCCACAAGAATTTGCGAATGAGTTGGGCCATGTCTTTCAAAACTCCCTTTGGATCTAGGAGGGAGGAGAATTGGAAGAGGGGAAGGGATGATAGAACATATTTTATCAATATCACCCTCCCCATTGGATTGATCCACCTTGACCCCCATGACTCTATCTTATCCATGACTTTTTGAAGAAAGAGGTGCCAATACTAACTAGGGAGTGATTTTAAGCACAAAGGTAGTCCAAGGTATTTGAAAGTTTTCCAATCACTTGAGATTCCAAAGCAAAGAGGTAGTCCAAGTTATTTGAAATTTTTCCAATCACTTGAGATTCCAAAGCCCAGAATTTGAGCGATCCCTACTCTTCTATTAGCTTAAACATTCCACACATAGATTTGACAATTTTCCTTGTTCAGGAGACCACTTGAAACTAAGAGAGAGGTGTCTAGGACTTGGTTTATTCTTCTTGCCATAATTTTTGAAGCTCCACTCAAGAGAATCATATCATTAGAAAATTGTGAGTGGTTGATACGTTTTACACCCTGAGCTATTTTGATTCCTGGAATTGTATCATTGATGCTTTCCCACTCCAGCGTTCGATTGTGATTCTCTGCCATGATCACATACATAAGATGGGAGAGTGGGAAGCCTTTACTTAGTCCTATGGAGGCCCTAAAGAAGGGATTTGGTCTTCCATTTAAGAGGGGGGTGATCCAAGGGGACACAATACAAGCTCCCACCTAGGATAAAAACTCTTGATTGAAACCAAATTTCTTCATAACTTTAAAAAGAAAATCATGTTCTAATTTATAAAACGCATTTTCCATATCCAATTTAATTGAAATACTTTATTCCCCCCAAGAGTTGTTGGAGTGGATTGCTTCTTACACTAGAATAAATTTGTCCCATATTTGTCAGCATGCCACAAATCTGTAACATCTCGCTCTGGCGCACTGAGGAACTTATTCTTTGAGGACACTTGCTCGCAAGTGATCTGGACTTTTCTAATGTTAAAACATTTATACTTCATTATGATGCGTTATGATAGACGACATGAGGTTTTACTATTTGATGTAGACAGGTGCTATTGACTCAGTTTTATTGAGTGTGCAGGGTTTTGGACCTTGATGATGCAGAGGCATCGGTGGAACCCCCTTGGACTCCGGATTGAGTCAGGGAGTGTGCTATTGGGTTGATTTATTTACTGTGATATTTCATTTGATTTGATGATATGATGTTGACATTTCTGACATGATTTTTGATGATGTAGGCTGACGATAGCTTGCCGACCAGACTCACATATGGAGTAAAGGGGCCACACACGATTTCCAGAGAGGTTGAGGGAGAGGGGTGGACAGCAACCCTACCACTGCCTACTAGCACTCCTGCCGTGGCTCGAACTGTAGGTTAACGATTACCTAGTTCGAGAGGATCCAAGATGCCGTGAGGGAAGATTGCGACAGTCGCTCATGATGATTCTAAGGGGCGTGCAATAAGGCGGGGGCCTTATTCCTTAGAACCCTTAGTATCCCACAAGTTCAACTGGCAGAGTGTTGACTCCAGGGGTTATAGATGTCTACCAATCACTCCAGTTGGTGAGTGGCACCCTTGGAGCATGTGGTGCATCCTGAAGGGCATGTCGCACAAAAAAAACACAAGAAGCAAGTGGCACCCTTGGAGCACGTGGTGCATCCTGAAGGGCACGTCGCGCAAAGGAAACGAACGAGGCGAGTGGCACCCTTGGAGCACGGGGTGCGTCCTAAAGGGCACGTCGCATTGATGTGGATGAAGGAAACAAACCTAAATAGCCCTATGACAATAACGCCTTAAGAAATCCTTAAACAACTTCCCTAACCCAGTGTCGCCCAGTTCAAAATCTAAACCTAAGTAAAAAAAAAAACTTCTCTAAGATAAAAATTTCGTTTAACCTTAAGGAAAAAGGGGCCCTAACTCTAACTCTAAAAAAGAGCCTAACCCTAATTCTAAATGAAATAGCTCCAATGAATCTTGACCTAATCCTATACCCAAATATCATTATTAAAATCAATTAACCCTAATAACCATTAAAATAATTAAGCAAACATCATTATGAGATTTTAGGCTAGAGTTCACACCTCAATGCAGTGCAATGATAATACAATTTTTAGAACGTACTTGAGCTCTAGTTCTTGGATTTATTAACGTTAACTTCATCCAACTATACAACCAATATATCAAACGGATACAAGATTTCATAATCTTTTTCAACCATTTAACTTTTAATGAACTCATAACTTTTATTCAAATTGAAACATAACTTTTCTTAAAAATATAAATATACATAAATTACAGTTTTAGTTAACTCAGACAATAAATTTCTTTGAAGGCATCTCCTTCTTTAAACACAACTTTCAATGAGAGTTCATTAACACATTTGAAATCATAACTTTGATGAAAACCTGACTTCTGTCAAATACACAGCCTTATAAAACTTTTAAAGCATAACTCCCATATGAATGCAATAGTTTTTCAAAAATTAAACTAATTCATAAATAAACGAATACCGAAAGCCATAGTTTTGATTGACAGAACGCATAGCCTTCAGTGAATAAATTGAATCCTTAAAGGACTAAACTATTTTCCTTAAAACTCATAAATAAACTCAGACTGAACCAATAGTAATAAAATTATTTAACGAGCAGGAGAATAAAAAGTATGAATTTAAAAATAAAATGAAAAGATACATTAGCGCATTTACCTTTTTGGTTTTTAAAAAAAAAAGGAAAAAAAAAAGGGGGAGGGATTAAAAAAATAGGGAAACTAGTAATAAAGGAAACATAGACAATTAATAAGTTAAAGAAAATACTTTTGGGGAAACGTGGGGGATGAATGACACTTGTACCACAAAGAATTTTTGGAGGGTTTTCTTTAAAAATTAAAAAAATAAATATGGGGCTCAAAACTCTATAAAAGAAAGGGGGATGAGGGGAAAAGGGGATCGGGCTGTTAGGTATTGTTATGCTGCCGAATTGGGACCGGACTGATTGCTTGTGAGGAGTTGGGAATTTCTCAGCTTGTAATAGAGTGGTAGCTCAGCCCTGGGAGGCGAGCTGGGAAGCTAGGTATACCATATGGACTGTGTGTGGCCCCTTTGCAGCTCGGGGGGCTAAGGGGGAAGCAGAGTACCCCTAGCGTTTGGCTAGGAGGTACCGGTGTAATCTCTACGGTTGGAAAGCGAGTGCAGCATGAAGCAGGAGCGGCACGGAGTGCGCGGACGACACCCAAAGAAAGTGACAAGGACAAGGTATGATTTTTAATTAGTAGAGTAAAATGCATTAAGATTTAAGCTGGAAGCAACACCTCGCTTGTAAATGGATTGAATGGTTGGTTGTTTATTTAAAGATTAAACTGTAACTGAAATGGATTGATGGGTTGTTTTTATTTTTACTTTGAAGATTAAACTGTATCTGAACTAGATTGAAATGGTTTATGGCTAGAGGTTTGTGTGAGTTCTTAAAAAAAAACAAGAAAAAAAAAACGAACTACGGCTGGAAGTGGAAGTCTGCACTGGATGAATGAAAATAATTATCATTCCTACAATGTCAATCTGCAATAGCTTAAATAATGATCCTTGGATGGAGTCTTAGATAGGAATTTCTGGCTGCAAGTTCACTTACACCTTACTGATTTGCTGATGATTTTCCACGAAATTATTTTTATTATTATTTTTAATAAGGATAGAGATGCCGAATGCCTTAGAATAGATGCAAGGGAGGTTCTTTTAGTGGGATGTTACACGCCCTCGTTGATGTCGTTGCCTTGAAGGACCACGAACTACACCTGTTGATAGCGATTCCTTTTTGTATCGCTAGTGGTTGAAATCAAACCTCCCGTTCTACGTTCCACCCTCTCCTTTTGGCTGCGGGTTAGACACCTTCTGCCGAAGACTTCGCCCTCTTCATGCCAGGTTTTTATCACATAGTTCACCACGTTTTCCCCCTTATTTCTCTCATATGTATTCTTAGATCAACGATTGGAATAGCCTCAGTTCCCACCATGGATTTAACTGGTGAACAACGCTGCCCCCTTCTGCTGCGTTCATTTAGCAGAGTAATCTCACGAGACTTACCTCCAGCGTTGACCCGAGACCTCCTTGACTGCCTGCGCATTCCCTTCTGCGTTGCTGTACCCCGAGACAACGTTAAATCTGGTGTCTCGATTTTTAAATGCATTTTGTTTCTTTTTGAATTTGCATGACTGGTAATGTACGTACTATCCTTGCCTACTGTATGCCCACTGAAAGGAAAAAGAAAAAGAACACAACAGACGTCTCTTCCTGATTTCGCCTGGATTCACGAACTGACTTGTCCCCATGGTATTATTGACAGCTGGTTCGTGGTTGCTCGGTGCAGCCAGACCACAGACCGGACAGAGCGCTCATGTTTAGGTGCAGACCTTCTCCTGACACCTGATCCTTTACATCTGCCTTGGAGGGCGCATGCCCAGAATCCTCAGAAGATTTTATTCATTATGTCAAAGGAGAGCTATTATTATCACGATAATAAGAGTGGAGGTTCCGGCGGTTGTTTCTTGATTCGCCCAGCAGACTTATAACAGTTGATGGTGTCTTATTTCAAAGGTTCCTGCCATTATAAAGTTGGTTATTAAAAGTTAATTGATCGTGATAATGAGCGTGGAGGTTTATGTTGCAGTTTCATTTAGTAATCGCACCGCAGTTTAATTATTAATGGATTGATGGTGTGTAATTAATAAGGGTTTCATTCTTTTTTGTCGACAAGATCTCTTAATTTGCATTATTATAAGTCAATATTGAATATTTAATTGCCTTAGAACCTTCATGCGATAGCATTGAATTTTAAATATTAAATTGCATAGGAAGCACATGGTAGCATTGAAGTCTTATATGTTGTTAATGAGTGATGATCTTATAAATTCCTGGATGAATGTGTAAAGGAGCTTTTATTCCCTCGACTATGTATTGAATGGATCCTTATGATTACCTTGAGAAAAATAAAACCATGTGGATATGGGCATTGTAATGTTAAACTATATTTCATGCAGTTTAAGCTATATGGGATTGGTGTATGCGCAACACCTCGAACTATTTCCTGGTTATTACTTCATTTCTGTCAATATATTTCATATTCCTTGTGTGTTTTCTTATCTTGGATAGGAATCATAGATTAGGACTCCACTGGTTTATTGCAGTTCAGTTAGTTAATTGCAAAGTCCTTAAATTACCAAATGTAAAGATGCTAGCTTTTAGGGTGCTGTCATTGTAGTTGTTATGAAAATAGTTAGTTAAATTGTGAGTCTTTATATTATAAAACGTAATGATGCTAGCATTTATGGTAATGATATTATGGTTCCATTGTTGATGTTAACAATTAAAGTGTAAAGTTATTATCATTTTAAATTGCAATGTTATTGAATCTAGAAGGCAAGGATGTGGTATGGTGAAGTTATGGTAATTTCAATATGATGGATGACCCATAAAATGTAGGGTCCGTGAATCTAAGTGAAATCAATTATTATAATTCAATAAACGGGGATTGTCGTTAACTAATGGTGCTTTAATTTAAGACAGGATGGGTAACTTGCCGTTTAATAGAAGGAAAATGGAGTAAATGGTCTGTAATTGATGTCAGTGAGTCTCTCTAGTGGTTGGTCGATGTTGGAGTCCTTCTGACTTGCGTCTCCCGTAGTGGTAATGGTTTCCCTTGATTTTGTAGTTCTTGGATGTCATGCATTGTGTGGTCTGCTTGTGTCGGGTGGGACCTAGACACTTCCTTGTAGCCTTAGTATATACAGCTGTGTGAGTGATTATCTTCTGTGTGAAGAATCCAATGCCGGATCAAGAGTCTCGGGCCCTTTAAAGGCAGGGTTTCCACTCTTGCGACACATCTGAGGGGATTACTAGTTTCTGCCTGAGCAGTCGGCTAGGAGCCTATCTGACCTTCTCTCTCCCAGGAGTAGAGAACTAAGATTAAACGCCCTGCTTTCCTGTGGAGAAATAGTAAATCTACCACTATGGATTCTTCCTTCAGGTTCGTACTGTGCATAACCCTGTATGTCGTTAAATGTTTGCAGTTACTTGTTGTGTGCCTTATGTCTTGGGTCGTTTAAGGTGTGCAACTACTGTTGTGCGCCTTTGTCTTCTTGTTGTGATCGTCGTGGTTGCGTCTTGTTAGTCGTCGGGTGGAGACGTAGAATCAAGTGTGTCCGTTACTTTTTACACACGCGCACACACCTTAATAAAAAAAAAAAATTGCACTTGTTAAAGAGTTGTGGTCGTAACGAAAAGGAGGTCTGTTACATATGGTATCAGAGACGGTTCGACCTGCGACTTGGGATTCGCTATGACTTTCGTTGACAGGATTTGATTTGATTATATTGTTGCTGATCGAGTTGATTGTGTGGATGCAGGTCATCATGGTTAGAGGACGTCGTGGAGGCAGACGAAGGGGTTCTAGGGGAGGAGGCGTGACGCCTCCAGTAGCATCCATCCCTGAGGGGTCCAACCCCCAGGGAGGCAAGCAGGTTCTTGGACAGGAACAGATAGCGGTTGGCGATGTTATTGGGATGATGAGATCCTTTCAGCGCATGTACGAGGCTCTGATCAGCCGATTGGACAGAAATGAGGCCAGGGCGCCGGCACCCGCTGAGGTTCCGCCGCGCGCACCGGCCGTTACAGGTAGCATTCACCGTGAACTCTAGAAGGTAAAATTTCCCGAGTTCTTTGGTGCCCTGGATGACGCAGCCGCCGAGGCATGGTTGGAGAATATGGCAATGTGCTTCGCACTTCGCGATTACATCTCCAACATGAAGGTCCACATGGAAGTATTTCAACTGAAGGGGAGCGCTCTTCTATGGTGGAAGACGCTCTTGTTGTAGCTGAACATGGCCGTGGAAGACGTGTCATGGGAACTGTTCGAGGAATGGTTCTGAGAGAGGTACCTTTAAGAGGAATTCATTGAGCGTCAACTCAATGAGTTCAACGCATTACGACAGGGAGGTCGTACGGTGCCCGAGTACGAGGCACATTTCATGGAGCTGCTCCGATATGCTCCGCACCTTAACGCAGAGAAACTCAAGGTCAACCGGTTTGTGTTTGGCATTAACGACAGCCTGCGTGCAAAGGTTAGGATCTTGATGCCTCAAACCTTGCATGACGTCGTCTAGAAGGCCCTCATAGCAGAGGAGGAGCTTATCAGTGGGGGTCAGACCAGGACCTCAGTGAGACCCGCAGGAAAGAGTTCATCTGGTACACTGCAACATCAGACACCATCAAGACATACGCCAGGATA
>JZKD02S0027707.1:0-13364 GCA_000966675.3 Picea glauca | reverse complement strand
TCCCAAGAGCATACCCTCTATGCCTATGGATGCATCAGTGCCTATCCCCACCACAGATGCAACAATAGAGGCAACATGTTCATTGGGTGCACCGTACACACATATGTATAAGATTTGATAGATTCAACATAGTCATTTCTTTATTTTATGACGTCCTCAAATTTTTTATATGTTCTCTTGTTTTTACAGGATTTGGCACTAGGTGATACCAGGGATGATTTTAAGGATGGAAATTTATTTTAAAATGTAGAAACCTTGGCAAATATTACTAATCCTTCCTATGTCAACAATAAATGTTTGGCGATATTTTTTTAAAAATATTCAAATTTCTAAGTATTTTATATAGTTTTTATAAAATTTTGGCGATTTTAATGGTAAAATAATTTTATCCTATAGAATTTGGGGGAATCATTTTTAAAATAACAAATCTTTTTTTTCGGAAAACCCATGGAAAATTAGCCCATGAGCGAAATTTAGCCCCTAAAATCATCCCTGGGTGATACCAGGGATTGTCCTTCTCGGATGGACAAGTCATCAACATCACAGGTATCATGTGTAAAGTTAAATATCATATAATTCTCAAAAATTTTGTGTTTATGTTTTGAACTTTAGTATTTTGTAATAATGGTTCAATTTTTTTCATGTGTATGCAGGCTGACGATATATTTGCTAGGTATCCTAGTATTTCACCCTTGGGCACCTATGCATTTCTTTTGGGTTTCCTTTCTCCAGGCCTAGGGTGTTAATCCCTTGTACAACCTATGAGGGTCCATCACAGCCCAACTGTCTAACATCCACCCCCACCACCACTTCTGGCCCCATCAATAGAAACTTCCACAGTAGAGGTTATATTAGAGCAGGTTGTACAACCTTGTGCTCCATCTCGTGGTGAATCTCCATCGATGCCCAATATATTCACAGTGAGATAATGCATTGATGATAATTTTTCATGTTTCATGATTTTTTTTTATGCATATTTGTTTGATTTTCTTGACTTGATCCTTGTAACTGATGCAGGGTGGCATTGCAGAGACATTGGGGTCACGAAGGAGGGTAACACCCTCATGATTGACAGTTTCATATGTTGTGAGTTGTCTTAGGTTATATTACAAAGTATCAATTTGTATTTTTATTAATTCATTGACGAAAAAAAACTTATAATTGTTTATTGTTTGTGTAATGTCCCCAAGGTCGAGCCCTATCGTAAATCTTGTTTATGAACTGAATTGTAAATATGTTTTGTAGGTTGGTGAGCCGAGTTTATATAAGCTAGTGGCATTATGTGATTTTTAAGCCAGAGAGCCTAAGTGTTGAAGGCAAAAAACATGATTTTGTACATGTATCTATGCAGAACATTAATAAAAATATAAACATCGCCACGTGCAGGCCAACACGATGAATGAGTGAAGGGGGACTAAGCTTCCACAGAGTGGGCAAGGGATTAGGGGCTAGAAGGTGGGAAAACGGGGCTAAGTGTGGATCCTAGGAGCTAAAGCCTAAGGGCTTAAGTCCTTGGGAATAATATTTTAATATTATTCCAAACGACATGTGAAATATATGTTTTATCCTAATTTCATTTTGGATTGACAAGTGACTTCCAATGGGGATGAATGCATGTTGATGGAACACATGAAGTTTCATGGGTGACAAGTGTCAACCCAACCACATGCAGATAAAACTACTGAATTGAGTCGTGATGGGGGTTCCTCCTCCATTCTACCCGACCGTCTAAGCGTGAACCCGTCCAACCTCTACAAGAGACCTCATGCATCTTCTGAACCGTACATCCCCTGAACCAGAAGCCTGTGTTGATTTCGGGAAAAAAAGTCTGTGTTTGTTCTGGAAGGCCGATACACCCCTTCTCTGTTCTAAACCATGATGTCTGAACCGACCCCTGCGTGGAAAACTCATCACGCATCCCTGAGAATCCGGAGTGTGAGTCTATCCCATGTTGCTAGATTGAAAAAACGGAAGTGTCCCGCCCCTGCTAAGCCTAGTTATGTTGTTGCACCTATCTGTAGCTGCCCTAGGGTGTTTGTGTCTGGATTCTCATTGATTGTGGTGGATGTGTAGTGTTGATCCTATGTGTCTTGTTGGCCAGTTTGTACAACATTCTCTCTAGGTGAGAGAGGTGGTTGAAGTTGGGAGAACAGGTTGTTGGGCCTGTGAGCGAGTCTCTCCAGGTGAGAGAGTTCGCAGAGGAAGGAGAGAAATCCTGGAAGGAACCCTGTAGTTGCCACAGAGCTCGGAGACTTCCAGTCCAGTCTATTGTTGAAACCCAAGGCAAGGGAGATTAACAGCCGAAGGACTGTCTAAGTGACAGAGAAGGTGTATACTCCTGGGGTGGAGCAGGCATGTGGGGAAGGAGAGTCTGTGAGAAGTGAGTATGAGTGGTTCCTAGAAGAGAAATCCTTCCTTGTGACTGTGTGTTTACCCTGTAACCTCAGCCTAGCCTAGGATTCCTTGCCTTGGGGGTGGAGCTTAGTCCCAGCTCGGTGGTGACCCATTGATGAGCTTGACGAGCAATGTGGTCTAAGGCTGGGAGGTTCGTGGAAGGCCTACACTTGGTTGGTGGAATTACCACCGTTTCAAAGATAAGTACCAGATGATGTTTTAATTACATTTCTGCATGTCTGTGTATTTATATTTATCATGTATTCTGTTGTGCATACAAATTAATGTTAAATCCATTGATTATTTATAATAGTAGTAATTCTTATGGTTACTCTGAGTGTAAATGTGTTTCATTTGCTTAAATGCATGTCTTATATATAGAATTAAGTAGGAGATTGTTATTCCGCAAAGTAGCGCCTGCCTGACCCGGAATGGGGGCATTACAGTTTGGTATCAGAGCCAAGGTTTCGACATTGAACCTAGATGGGCCAGTTGAGTGGTCTTTGGACCGAGGGTTTGAGGAGAAATTGTGTCTGGAGGACCAGTTTTAGATCTTTGAATGCTCTGGAGTGTCAAGGATTTACTTGACCTTGTTACCAAGCTTAGGAGGTGTAGCGGTGTTATTACACCGCAGCCGGGGTGGCATCTGGAGACAGGGTGAGAGGACTCCACACCCAAAGTGTTAGATCCGTAGGATCTATTCGGGGAAAAGGAGAACCCTCATAACCGTCAGATCTAGAAAACATGCCCAGGGTTTAAAAACCCTTTCGAGTTGCACAGGAACATGGAAATCGCGATACGCAAAATCTCGAATTCGTCGAGACCGTCAATCGGGGGCACACATGGCTGCTGGATGGCGTTTTGGCACCAGGGAAACCAAAGGGGAAGAACCTTGTTTTTGCAAGTCACGAAATAGCAAAACCCAAAATTCCAAAACGATCTGCATCGTACATTGTAAGAGAGGAACTTGATCGTTGGATCAAGTGGAAGGGTAGACAGTAATTTTGGAATTTCGGCAAACAAAAGTTCAAGATGTGTGGATGCATGAACTCTCAATACCCGAAACCCCAAAACACTGAAAAGATCTGCATCGTAGATCTGAGAGAAGTCTAACCATTGGATTGCCTTGGAATGGATGTGGACACATGGGTGTGTACCATGTGCCAGTGAGTCGAGAAGCCAAGCGAGAATGGTGGGATTTGATGACGTCACCGAAGCTGACTTGGACCCTCCTGAACGCACCACGTGCCACCATGGTTAAGGGCAACAGCTGTGTTGTGGGCCTAGGGGAAGAGAGGTTGGAAGTTCGGGAGTCGAGAGTTGAAGAGGGAAGTGAGTGCAAAAACCTCGTGGACAAAAACCCCGAAACCTGAAACCCCGAAGTTTTGAAATTCCAAAATTTTCGAAGGACATAAGAACTGTCGAGGATTTAACTATTGGATCCTCGTGGACAAAAACCCTGAAAACCAAAGTCCCAAAGTCCCAAAAATTTGCAGAGCCAAGCAGGGCTTAGAAAACTTAGTGAATTTGAAACGTTTTCTTATTCATTATGGTTAATGAATGTTGTGGTTTTATTAAAGGATAAGGCCTAACAAACTCCGGTTGACTGCACATTGTGTGTGCAGAGTTCAACAGGTGTCAAGACAACCGAGTATACAAATGGAAGAGGTACAGATTGCCTCCGAAATAGAGAACGAAAGGGTAGGAAGAGATGTCAACTTGGGAATCGAAGGATCAAACTCTAATGGGCATGAAAAAGAGATGGATAAGGAAGGAAATATGATGAAACTCATTGAAAGATTGCAGAAAGATGCCCAGGCTTTCCGAACTGATATCCAAAAGCTCATGAGGGTCAGGGATCAACAGGGTGAATTCAACTTAAAAATGTTGAAGAGACCGGAAAGAATATAAAGGAAATTGGAGAAAAGGAGTGACTCAAGCAAGACAGAGAGTTGTAGGACCCCTGAAAGGGAAAGAAGATCAAGAAGTGTCAGAATCCCTGAGAGGAGAATAAGATCGAGGAGTGGTAGCAGACATCATCATCGCTCCCCAAAGAATTCCAATAGGGAGGCACGCAGTAGTTCAAGCCCATCCCCTACCAGAAAACACCGAAGATCTGGAGTGGATAAACTAAAGGGTGAGATGAGCAAGATCAAGCCTCCAACATTCGATGGAGAACATAAGAAGGATGAAGATGCCAAAACCCTGTTGCTTGGCATGAGGAAATATTTCCAACTACAGAATTATTCCGCTCATGCAGAAGGAAGAATTGCGATGTATCAATTGAAAGGAAAAAACATCCATGTGGTGGGATCAGTTTGTGCAGGTGCAACACATTAGAGAGAAAGATGTCACTTGGAAGGAGTTCAAGGGTTATTTTGAGAAGAAATACATGACTAAAAGATACTATGACAAAAAGATGAAGGAATTCTTCGAACTCAGGATAGGCAGCATGACCATTGATAAATACAAATGAAGATTTTTGGAACTACTGAAGTATGTTCCATTCATCAAAGATGAGGCTGTCAAAATTCAGAAATATCTGAGTGGACTTCCACCTTCCATTAGTGACAAGATCCAGTATGATGATCCCAAGACTATGGAAGAAACAACAAGAAGGGGAAAATGTTTGTATGAATAAATAGAAAGGCCTACTTTTCGGAAGGCTTGGGATGATCAGAAGAAGTTCAGGAAAGAGCAGAGGCTGAAGGGAAACAAGCCTCCCTTTTTCATAAACAATCCTCAGAGACAACCATCCTTTAGAGAGCCCAGGAAGGCTGAAGTGGGTGAACAAATTCCCATACCACCACCTATGGAGTGTTGGGGCTGTAAAGGAAACCATAGGTACCGAGACTTCCCCCACAGAAAAGATAAAGAGAGAACCGTCCACAATGTTCAACATGCTGAAATAGTGAAGGATATGGGCAGTAGAATGCCAAGGATCTATGTAGCCCTCGACAACAAGCAAGTAGAATTTCAATTGCACATGATCGAAGTGGAAGGTATGATTAACAACCGACCATTTATTATTTTAATCAATTCAGGGGCTAGCCATAGTTATGTAGATCCTAGGGTGGTGGAAAGTTTGCATTTATCAAGAATCAAACATGAAAATTCTTGGTTAATACAGTTGACTACAAGAACCAAGAGGAAAGTCGTTGAGTTGGTGAAGTCCTGTCCTAACGCAACACCCCCTGCCTTAGCAGGTTCTGCACGACCTCCCAGTCTAAGGATCATTCTCAAGTATACCTCTGAGCCGAAATGGCTCTTTCGGGTCCCTATCAAAACCTCAACATTCAATCCATAGGTCCTTCGGAAACCCCCTTATGTGAACATGCACAAGGCGTGAGCTTCACCTCCTCTAAGCAACCACAACGCTCTAACCAAGGCCTTAACCTAAGAGCCTTTCAGAACTTTCAACTCACGATTTAGTGGGTCAAAGACCCTTGAATCCTCTTTTCCAAACTCCTGATACCTGAGATGACGATATGGGTATAGCCCCTTCCTTTTTAGCGCTCTCCACACGTAACTGTCGGCTAGGGATAAGTACTAGAGCCTCTCGCAACTCGTGAACTCACAAGTTGGAACATTGAGCTTTGGCACTCTACCTTTCTGAAACCTCGAGAGGTGATGGTTGACCTCCTTTTCACACATCTCACAACTCGCAATATTGCGAGTTGAAGCGTTGAGCTCTCGTCCTCTTTTCTTCTGAATCTTTAAGTGCGATAAGTCAACAGGATGTTGACTCCTTCCCAAGGTGACGCATGTCCTCTTCCTATCACCTCTTTCATATTTCCTTTGGCGTTTGCTGTTATGCCACCTGTCAGCTATGTGGCCCACCTATCAGACGTGCCATGTGTTCGCACGAGCCTTGGCTCTTGGCACTTCGTGACTTCCACAGTCAAAGGGAAGTTCCTCCAAACCCTGAACCTCCGATACATGATGTATCGAGACGCCTGATCTCATGGCTTTCCTTCATCCTCAATCAACGGTTTAGATCACATCGCGATCTCGTGACTCGGGACTTTGTAGAGCAAAGGCTTCTGCCTCCCAGCTCACGATACCCGAATTCATGAGATAATCCTTTTCGAGGATTTTCTCGATGTCTCGATCGCTCGCCACGTGTCCTCCTGTTGGGAAATCATGATGTTTTTGGGACTTTGACGAGTCCTCTTCTATGCATACGAGGGTAAAACCTCATGCTCCTTTCCCTAGATCCAATGGCTATCGGCTATCTTCTCAATATCTAACGGCCCAGATCTGTTCCTTCCCTGTGCGCTCTTCTGCTACTACCTTCTGGACGTGAAACTTCGATGGTCCAGATCTTTCTTCCAGCACTGATCCTACAGTAGCTATAGCTCCCTCCTAAGCTTCCGCTTCTTCTTCCTAAACTTGTAATATTTTCTTACTCCAAAAGACCTCAACCTTTGTCTCCTCTGCGAACCCTGTGAACTTGGGTCTCACCTGTGTTCTAAGGATGATGTCCCTCCTGAGCTTCTCAAACTCTGAAACCTTGAAAAGTTTTCATGACCTCTGTGATTCCTACAGGGTCCCTGCACACACGAAGGTGCTATCCATCCTGAGCTTTCTCTTGCAAACTCAGACCTCTAAGGGACTTAACCCTTTCTCTCTTTGAAGGGATGGAAATGCCCTCTGGCAACTTCCTACTCAAGCAACTCCTTGCTGAGTCTACAGGGTGTTCAATAACCCTGTGAAGGTCCTCTTGACACTTCCTTCTCCTTCAAAACTCTAAGAGTTCTTCTTTTGCAAACTGGCACTTACTCAACGCCCTCCTGACGGATTTACTGCAAAATCCCTCAGTGATTCTATTCCCTTCAACGAACTCTAAGCAGAGTTCTCCTGTGTGCTCTGTGCACTTTCTCAATGCCCTCCTATCAAAGCTTCTAGAATCCTCAGTGATTCAAATTTCTCCTTGAACCCACGATGTATTTCTTCCTCAATGCAACTCGTGCATCTGCTTAATTCCCTCCTCGCATATCTCTACAGAACTCCTCAAGAATTCTGTCTTCCTCTGTGACTTTCCTCTGCATAGTCCTGTCTCCAAGGTGTTCAACAACCTTGAGATCTTTCCCTGAGTTTAAGACTTCAGCTGGTGTGCCCTCTTAGCACGTCTTCGTCCAAATTCCGCAGAATTGGAAGTGCACTCTATGCACTGGCTCTCAGAACCCGTAGTGTTCTGTCACACCCTCTTGGCATGAAGCCACAAAGAAACCCAAATCTGAAATCAAGGAACTCAACAGATAGCAACACCTATCTGTCCCTGTAAACGCACACCTAACATACATCTACAACATATCATAAACACATGAAGACATTCATTCATGAACTCATAACCACATGAACAACAACATGCAGGAAAAACTGCTATGATTGTATTAATCTGAAAATGCCTCTTTACAATGTGTTTGAGCTCAAACTACAACAGAGTCTCGACTCTCCTCTCTTCTCTGTCTGCACTAATCTCACATACTCTTGCCACACTATTCTCAATACTAACTCTAAAATAAGATACCAAGATCTTTTACATGAGGCGTCTCTTCGAGCTCTTCCCTCCATCTCACCTACTCTATTCAATTACATTGAATTTACAATTAATGGATGTATAGTCCAGATCAGAGCTAGATTCAGCCTTACAACCATTAAAGGCTACCTACATCTAAAGCCTGCGTATAGGCATGGCCTTTTGGCTCTAACAACCTTACAAATATTAAATTCCCTTCATTTAAATTCAAAATATGAGAGGGTTGGCACCTCTCTTCCTTGAATGCATGCCTTGAATGCGCTGAGTGGGCTGGCTAGCTAGCACATGGATATCTTGGGAGTGATTCTCTTGCATCATGTCCTGTGGACATGAAAGGGTTGAGCACGAAGGCTGAATTGAATATTCTGCCTTTAGGATCTTATGACTGTTTAATTGGAATGGATTGGTTGGACCAGCACCATGCCTTCCTGGACTGTCGTAACAAGAGGTTTACATGCCTGGATGAGGAGGGGAATCAGAAAACAGTCCAAGGGATTCTTAGAGTTGTGGCTGTTAGAGAAATCTCAGCCATGCAGCTGAAAAAGTGCTACAGAAAAGGCTGTCAATTATTTGTAGCCCGTGTGGAGGAAGCATCCAGAGATGAAGTCTCAAGGATTGGAGACCATGAGGTACTCACAGAGTTCAAATACATATTTCAGGAGGTACTTGGACTACCTCCAAAGAGAGACATCTATTTTTCTATAAATTTGATGCCTGGAGCAGCTCCAGTGTCGAAAGCTACTTATAGAATGAGTACGCCAGAGCTGAAAGAGTTGCAATTGCAGCTTGAAGAGCTTCTAAAGAAAGGGAAGATTTGCCCCAGTGTGTCACCTTGGGGTGCCCCGGTCCTATTCATGAAGAAGAAGGATGGGACATTGATGTCGTGCATTGATATCTGGCAGTTGAACAAGGTAACTGTCAAGAACAAATATCCTCTGCCGAGGATCGATGATCTTTTCGATCAGTTGAAGGGTGCGAAAATATTTTCGAAGATAGATCTTAGATCAGGATATCACCAGGTAAGAATAAAGGATGAGGACATCAACAAGACTGCCTTTAGAACAATGTATGGTCATTATGAGTTCATAGTGGTGCTATTTGGACTGTCAATCGCACCTGTTGTTTTTATGTGCTTGATTAATGGTGTATTCAGGGACTATTTAGACAAGTTTGTCATAGTCTTCCTGGATGACATCTTGGTGTATTCCAAGTCAGAGGAAGAGCATGAACAACACCTAAGACTGGTGCTGCAAGTGTTGAGAGGACACCAACTGTATGCCAAATTGAGCAAATGCTCATTTTACCAAAGGAAGATCCATTACTTGGGGCACATTATTTTAGAAGAAGCGATCGTTGTGGATCCTGAGAAGGTTGAGGCCATCCGAGAATGGTCAGCGCCAAGGAATGTGGCGAAAGTCATATCCTTTATGGGTCTGGCAAGCTACTACAAAAGATTTATAGCAAGGTTCTCAAAGATAGCTCAGCCTATTACTTCCTTGCAAAGGAAGGAGAAAAAGTTTCAGTGGAATGAAGAGTGTGAGAACAGTTTCTAGTGATTGAAGCAATTGTTAACCAGCACTCCAATCTTGAGGATTGCAGATACAAATATGGAATTCGTGGTGTGCACAGATGCATGTAAGGAAGGGTTGGGAGGAGTTCTCAGCCAAGATGGATTTGTAATCTGTTATGAGTCTAGGAAGCTGAAAGAGCATGAAAAGAATTATGCCACTCACGATTTGGAGCTGGCAGCAATCGTCCACGCTCTGAGGAAATGGAGACATTACCTCATGGGAAGGAGATTCAAATTGAGAATAGACCACAACGGTCTGAAATATTTGTTTGATCAGCCGACTTTAAACGCTAGACAAAGTAGGTGGCTAGAGTTTCTATGTGAATACGAATTTGATATCAAGCATATTAAGGGGAAGGGATGTAAGGTGGCTAATGCACTTAGTAGAAAAGTGCATGACTTACATACTTCAGCCATTAGCATGTACAAGACTGATATCAAGGGTAGAATTTTGAAAGTTGAAAATGTTGATTTGCAGTACAGAGACTTAGTAGCAAAGCTACAACAGTGTGAGAGACCACAGAAAAAGGAAAGTTACACCTTGGAAGCTGATGGATTAATTCTGTATAAAGACAAAGTGTATATACCCAATGTCCAGGAATTGAAACTTGCGATTCTAAAAGAAATGCAAACGTGACATATGTTGGACACCCTGGATATCAGAAGACTGTGGCAGTAGCCAAAAGCCATTACTTTTGGTTGGGTATGAAGAGGGATATCGCTGAATACATAGCCAGATGTATGGAATGCCAGAAAGTTAAGGCTGAGCATAGGAACCCAACAGGGTTGCTGCAGCCTTTGCCCATTCCTGAGTGGAAGTGGGAAGTGGTGACCATGGATTTTATTATAGGATTGCCTAGAACAAGCAAGGAACATGATTCAATCATGGTTGTGATGGACAAGATTACAAAAGATGCCCATTTTATTCCACTAAAAACCACTAGCAAGGCAACAAATGTTGCTGATATCTTCTTAAAAGAAGTGGCATGCTTGCACGAAATTCCTAAAACGATTGTGTCTGATAGGGACCCGAAATTCACCTCGAATTTCTGGAAAGGATTGTTTAGAGGATTCAGAACGAATCTAAATTTTAGTACATCATATCATCCTAAGTCTGATGGACAGATAGAGAGGGTGAACAAAGTAATAGAGGACATGCTGAGAATGTACGTGATGGACAAACCATCAAAATGGGAAGACTACCTGCATTTGGTAGAATTCGCCTACAATAATGGGTATCATGCATCATTGAAAATGAGCCCATTTTAAGCATTTATTGAAGAAAGTGCAACACTCCAGTGAGCTGGGATAATATAGCTAACAGATCATTAGTTGGGCTAGATTTTCTCAAGGAGATGGAGGACCAAATGATAAAAATTAAACAGAATTTGAAAGTTGCCCAGGACAGGCAGAAAAGTTATGCTGATAAGAACAAAACCCACCAAGAATTCAAAGTGGGTGATCATGTTTTCCTGAAAGTGAAAACTAATAGGAGTTCCCTGAAGCTGGGAAGTTGCGCCAAGTTAGCAGCAAGATTTTGTGGGCCATTTGAAATCCTGGAAAGGATTGGGCCAGTTGCATACATGCTTGCATTACCTGCATCTATGACTGTACATAATGTGTGTCATGTTTCATTGCTTAAGAAATATGTACCTGATGCTAATCATGTTATCGACGGGAATGTGATTCAGGTGGAACCAAAAGGTATTCTGCAAGTGCATCCGGAAAATAAAACAGCTCCGGAAATAAAACAGCTCCGGAAATAAAACAGGAAAATAAAATAGCTCCAGAATTGAGCTATAAAGCTTGTAAAGGTCTAGTGGACCTAGTACGGTCCTGAGGACGCAACATGGGAGCATGAAGATGTTATGTGGGTAGAGTACCCGCATATTTTTGAAAATTTGGATAAGCTTGCAGATATAGTGTAAAGTTGCACTGAGGACAGTGAAGAAATAAGGGGAGGGGGATTGTAATGTCCCCAAGGTCGAGCCCTATTGTAAATCTTGTTTATGAACTGAATTGTAAATATGTTTTGTAGGCTGGTGAGCCGATTTTATATAAGCTAGTGGGCTTATGTGATTGTTAATCCAGAGAGCCTAAGTGTTGAAGGCCAAGAGCCTGATTTTGTACATGTATCTATGCAGAACATTAATAAAAATATAAACACTGCCACGTGCAGGCCGACATGATGAATGAGTGAAGGGTGACTAAGCTTCCATAGAGTGGGCAATGGATTAGGGGCTAGAAGGTGGGAAAAGGGGGCTAAGTGTGGAGCCTAGGGTCTAAAGCCTAAGGGCTTAAGTCCTTGGGAATAATATTTTAATATTATTCCAAAAGACATGTGAAATATATGTTTTATCCTAAGTTATTTTTGGATTGACAAGTGACTTCCAATGGGGAGGAACGCATGCTGATGGAACACATGTAGTTTCATGGGTGACAAGTGTCAACCCAAGCACATGCAGATAAAACTGCTGAATTGAGTCGTGATGGGGGTTCCTCCTCCATTATACCCGACCGTCTGAGTGTGAACCGGTCTGACCTCTGCAAGAGACCTTGTGCATCTTATGAACCATACATCCCCTGAACCAGAAGCCTGTGTTAATTTTGAGAAAAAAAAAATGTGTTTGTTCTAGAAGGCCAGTACACCCCTTCTCTATTCTAAATCGTGGAGTCTGAATTGACCCCTGCGTGGAAAATGCATCACGCATCCTTGAGAATCCAGAGTGTGAGTCTATATCATGTTTCCAAATTGAGAAAATGCAAGTGTTCCATCCCTGCTAAGCCTGGTTATGCTGATGCACCTGTCTGTAGCTGCCCTGGGGTGTTCGTGTCTGGATTCCTGTTGATTGTGGTGGACGTGTAGTGTTTGATCCTGTGTGGCCTGTTGGCCAGTTTGTACAACACTCTCTCTAGGCAAGAGAGGTGGTTGAATTTGGGAGAACAGGTTGTTGGGCCTGTGAGTGACTCTCTCCAGGTGAGAGAGTGCGCAGAGGAAGGAGAGAACTTCTGGAAGGAACCCTGTAGCTGCCGCAGAGATTGGAGACTTCCGGTATGGTCTATTGCTGAAACCCAAGGCAAGGGAGGTTAGCAGCCGAAGGACTGTCTAGGTGACAGAGAAGGTGTATACTCCTGGGGTGGAGCAGGCATGTGAGGAAGGAGAGTATGTGAGCAGTGATTATGAGTGGTTCCTGGAAAAGAAATAGTTCTTTGTGACTGTGTGTTTACACTGTTACCTCAACCTAGCCTAGGATTCCTTGCCTTGGGGGTGGATCTTAGTCCCAACTCGGGGGTGACCCACTGTTGAGCTTGAGGAGCAGTGTGGTCTAAGGCTGGGAGGTTCATGGAAGGCCTGCACCTGGTTGGTGGAATTACCACCATTTCAAAGATAAGTACCAGATGATGTTTTAATTATGTTTTTGCATGTCTGTGTATTTATATTTATCATGTATTTTACTGTGCATACAAATTAATGTTAAAGCCGTTGATTATTTATAATAGCAGTAATTCTTATGGTTACTCTGAGTTTAAATGTGTTTCATTTGCTTAAATGCATGTCTTATATATAGAATTAAGTAGGAGATTGTTATTCTGCGAAGTAGTGCCTGCCCGACCCGGAATGGGGGCATTACAGTTTGTGTAGTCTCCAGACCGTCGAAGCATGCCCAAGACTAGAACCTCTGGAGGTGCATCCTCGAGAAAGAGAAGAAAGATAGATTTCCAAGATGCTCCTGAGGGTGGCGAGGGTGGAAATGGTTAATGATTGACCAACTACTACCATATCATATCTAGGCTAGGATATATATATATATATATATATATATATATATATATATATATATATATATATATTTATTT
>JZKD02S0027696.1:13420-26568 GCA_000966675.3 Picea glauca | reverse complement strand
AGAAGCTTCTGCTTCTAGAAGGATCTTCCTCTAGATGCTTCTCTTAATAGACATATTTAGTATAAATAAGGGTCAAGGGTATGAAAACCCTATCTTGGAGATTATTGTAACAGAGTGTTGCTTGACTAGAGGTTTCCCCCTCAAAGAGGCTTGTGAACATTTCTATCTGAATCAAAGTGCTATTTCTATTGCTATTTCGTATATCATTTCTATGTATTGTGAAGATTATGTTGGATATTTTACTATTATTCTGCCATTTCTATCATTTCATTTATGTTTTGCATATTTTATATATCTGGTATCTTGCAGAAAGAAATCCATATATAACATCGATGTTGATTGACCATCATCTTTATTTCCAAGCTAGTAGTGGAGCACATGCTGCAAATCTGAACTGAAATAACCTTCCATGTAATCAACAACACGGTCATTAAATGCATGAGAAGGTTGTTGGTCTTCCTCACTGATAACAATTTTCTCATTTAAAACAGTGTCACTATGAATGCAGTCAGACTTCTCTACTTCCTTTGTTATCCATGATTTACTTTCAACAATTCAAAGGAAGAAAAACATAATGGAAGATAGTTTTCATCTGCATGTCCACTTCTTTCTTCATATTCAACATCATGCCTGGAGGATTTCTGATTTGAAACATTATAAATATTTTTCTTCAGCAATTTGAAAGAAGCAAAACATAATGGCAAGGTTTTTTCACCCGATTCAAAACCGTCTTCATTTTCTTTGGATTCCTGAACACACTTTTTTTCAGATTCATCTTCAACCAATGTCTGTAATTTTGAACTGATAAAAGCTTCCATATAACAAGCAATAGGGTCATTAAACACATGAGAATATTGCTGCAATTTCTTGTCAATTGTTTCCCATGAATCAATGTGATTTTCCATCAACACAGATTCCTCTACCTTAGTGATAATCTTTAAATTTTCTTTCAACAATTTAAATGAAGAAAATCATAAGGTAAATAATTTCCTTCAGCTGATTTAGTACTTTCTTCATATTCTTCTTTGTAACTGTGATATGTAGGCTGATTTCTCTCATTACACTACTGAAAAGGAACATTTTATGATAGAGAACATGCAACTAGTTGTTCTAGGAAGTCAACATCATAATCATCATCATATTCATCATATAAAGATAAATCAACAACATCTGCAATGTCATCTAACAAGAAAAATCTTGGGACATCAACCTTCTCTTCAACAAGCTGATTTGCAAATTCATTTTCTTGACTGTCTACAAATGAATACATAAAAAAATTGGCCCCATGCTTATCATGGGATGGATCAGAAGCTAAATTAGCACCTTCCTTTTCTATACGTGGAATATAATCCTTTGCAAAATCATCAACACTTAAAGATTCAAGAGGACATATGATATTAGTAACCCTCTTCTCAAGATTCAATCAATTGTTCTTTGTTCGTATTCATTGTCATGTTCTTTAGCATCCAACTCCTCATTTTGAATCTATTTACATGCTTGAATATTGTCTTCAACTTCTAGAACATTGTTGAACATCTTTTGCAAAGACATAGACTTCCTCTCCATCAAAAGAAAAGATAAGTCTGATTGAAAGGTTGTTACATAATGGATAAGTCTGATTGAAAGATGCGTAGATCTCTACACATCCTTTGCAAGATGAAGTGCTCTACACATCGCTTAGAAAATTTTGCAGCGCGCATTTGCAAATGGAAATGGAAATAATAAATGATAAGCTTCATTTTGAAACTGACTCTAGGAGATGTTAGATGATGCCAGACATAAGAACAATATGGGTGCTAACAGGCATGACTTTGCAAATTTTTGAAAAACCTCTAACCTTAGCTATGAAAATCATGGTGCTAACAGTGAGTATTAGGATTTTATCTTTATCTTTGCAAATTAGAGATAAGAAATGGTATAAATATCTTCCAGTTGCAAGCATCAGTTATCTCAATTAGTTTGTGAAAGTTTTCTTGGATAAATGGGTGATCAAGAGGAATCCATTCCTCATTTTAGAAGAATATGATCATTTGAAAAGACAACTAGGAGAGACAGTGAAACACTTTTCAGCTAGGTTCAATCAAGTTTACAATTCCATGCATGCTGATATAAAACCTCCTCCTAGTTTATCTCTCTTACTCTACCCAGATTCCTTTGATTCAGAGATGGCATTTTAGTTGAGAGAAAGGAACACTACAACACTCAAACAAATTAAGGATAGTGCAATAGATGTAGAATCCAATTTTTTTATCAAGAGGTCAATGTTGAAGGACGAAGAAAGGAAGAACATGAAAAAGAGGCATCTGACATCTTCAGAAGTAAAACTAGACATTCTAGCAAGCATAATGAAAGAGATGATGCAACATGTTATCTTAATATAAGAACTTGTTGTTCAAGGGCATCATGTTCCATTGGTTACAAATAAATGAAGGGTCATTGTTCCCAAACACTTTTCAACTCACCCTTGGTATCATATATTGGAAAATTATTATTTCATGTATTCAATTCACAACACAGTCAAAGATGAAACTCCAACTCAGATTCTGGAAGATAAATCAATTGGTATGATGTTTATGTTTGATGACATTTCTTTCATGGATGATCTACCCAAGTATGATAAATATGATGAGAATTATACCAAGGTGAATTCTTCAAAACCATCAGTAGCATATTGTTGGGAGGAAGAATATCAGTTGAAACTCAAATATGACAGTCAACTTATGCATATCAATTATGACAACAAGATGCAAAATGAAGAAAATATTAGAGTAAGTGGAAAGGCTTTACGCTTATGTTTCTCTTCCTTTCAATTTCTAAGAAAAAATATAATCAAGTTGTCAATAATAGGGATGGATAATGTTCTCATAAATCTATTGAGGATGTCATTGATGATATGGAAGTTGTCCTTGCTCCAAAATTGCAGCCCCTAAGTTGCATTGATTTTCAAACAAAAGATGAATTAATGTAGTATAACTCTGTACCATTAACCTTTAATTCATTTCAATTTTTGAAGAAGACTCTTGATCAGGCGCTAAAGGATAAACACAAATAAAAGAAGGAATTTGCATTAGAACTAATGCAACAATCATCTCAGTTTCTATAGGATCCAATATCTGATCTGTTGGATGAATTTTGTTGTCAAATTCATGGTTCATTTGTCAGTTATGGGTTCAAAATCAGTTATGATCTAGACATGATTAGGCAATCAGTCTATTGGCCTAGTTCAACAAGAGTTTTGGTACAAAGATCTTATGAAAATTTGCATTTAAATTAGAAATTGTACGATGATACAGATATCATATGTGAAATTTCCAATCATAACCTTAAATTGGCTGAATTTGAATATCAAGGAAGAGGGCATGTTTGTCATGATCCCATAGCTATCTATATGGAGGATTTTTTCACTTCATAGTTCCAATCGATTTCCAGTGCCTCTTTTTTTTTTATGGTTCCAAAGCTCTCTGCTTTGAAGATAAAATTGACAATCAATTTCTAGTGCCCTTACAAGATCTAGCTTTGAGTTTTGTTAAAAATGGGGGAAGAGAAGAGTTATTAGATCAACTATTAGATTGGCTTCATTGGCATTTTTCCATTACCTGATTAAACAAAATTTCAAAAGGTTATAATGGGATTGTATATAAATAAGCTTACTAGGTAAGCATGTTTTCAATAGGTCATATTTTCAATGTGAAAATAAGCCTGTTGGGAAAGCACCCTTTTCATTACATTTCAGTTTCACTTTCAGAGTTTCATTTTCAGATTAGAGAAATTACAATTTTGATTTTCAGTTTGAATGTAGGTTGAGTTCAGTTGAAGAAGGTCACAATTTCAAGTTCATAGGTCAAATAAGATTACAGTTTTGGGATCAACCCAATGAACAAAGCTACTTAGTCTATGGTGTTCTTGGCACCTCACAAGGAGAGCACCATCCCCAAGTGGAGCGACTGTTATAACCCTATATTTCATAGGATCATATGGTGATTGAGATTTATCCCTTTATTGATTCCATGAGGAAAATGATATTCCATCCTGTAAATAATTTCCCAAAGGAAAAAGGGGAAAGAAAACATCAGTTGGGTTAGCACAGCCAAAATACCCCTTGATTGGTTAGATTGGGTTAAGTTTGGCATATAAATGTGAAATTATGGTGTAAAAATGAGAAAATTAAGACTAGTGCTACCCACAACATGATTTTATCCTAAGTTCTATCATGCATATGAATTTTTGTTTTTATAAAACTATTGGGTGCACATTTTCTAGTAGCAGATCCAATAGTGCTCAGATCAACTACCATCAGTTCTTTTTGGACCCCCCGATCTTTCTTCCTTTAACGGTGGGGGGGGGAGTCCGAGAAAAGTGGTTTCCCAGCGTGGGCCCTGCATAACATGTAAACCTCACATTCTACCATACTCCCCTTGATAAATTCCACTTACCACCTACCCTCCCTCTGGGAACCCACCTAAGAACTCATCTAATACTTCCCACCTCACTCTCCCATTGTACCCCACTAGCCTATCACATGTCACACACATCATACTCATTCACTCTTCCACTCAGGCTTCCTGTCACCTATATGCATTTAATATCCCTCCCACATTTCGACACCTATCTCCCTCCCCTCTTAAATATCACCTCCACTCCATACTTCATTCCACTCTCTAGTTTTCCACATCACCTCTCTAAATTCTCTCCCTACACATCACATTCACATACAAATTCTCCTCTCGCTACCTACCACCTGTCCCTTCATTCTCTACATGAAATTTTCCATCTATCCCTATAGATTACATTCCTTCATCTACTCATCCCATCTCCATTGGATAGTTTCCCCCACATCATCCTATACGTAACCATCGTCCCCCTCTTGAAACCAATTTTAACCAATTATCTTCTGAGACGGATTTCGGGAAAACCAGGGCTCATTTTTCAAAACCAAAAGAGGGTTTTCTATGAAACGGGCTGAAACACAATAATATCTCTCATATTTTTCATAGGTTCCATGGATTAGGAGAATAGAGAGAATATTTGAGCCTTATTGTTTGGGATTCCTAATTTTCATGTTTGACACATAGTTTTGAAACACGAATCCCAGTCAGATGGAGATGAATTTCAAAAACCCTAGAGAGGTTTTCTCTCAAAACAAGCTGATATAAAAAAACCTCCCCCATATTTTATACAACTATCATAGATTGAAATAATCAAAGAGATAACTGGACCTTATTTTTCAGAATTTCGACAGACAAAGAGTCAAAAGGAAAAAATTGGTTTAAATGTACCCTTTGTCACTTGCTTGGAATAATTTTTGTGTTTTTCCACTGAATATTAAACTCAAAATTATCAGTTTATCTGTGTTTAATTGGATTTATTAATCTATTCCATCCTTCCCATGCATTAAATCATGAATATGCAGTGGACTTGCCTACCTTGCCCTGCCATATTAGCCTGTTATGACCTGATTTTGATCCATTCTGAGTTGTCACTCAATTTCCCAATGGTTTTTCCCTTGTTGTTCCAACCAAACTATTCAAAACAAACAAACAACCATGTACTCTTATAACTAGCCTAAAATTACCAAAAAATAAAGCTAAATCATACAGAGAGATCGCTCTCTGAGTCTTGGAGGGCTAGATCCTTGACTCCAAAGTGGCTTTGTAGTTACCTATGCCCATTTCTTCTTCAGCCTAAGAAATTACAGAGTGCTAACACATTTACCATTTAAGGAACACACATGCACTATATAAATGTGCATATGTTCCTATTTGAATTACTTTGGCCTTTATCGAACCTCCAATCATGCCACATTATCCTCCATGTAGATTTTAATATATGTTAAAAAATTGCATGCTCGGTTTTAAAAGAACACACACATTCCTTTGTGTAAAAGAAAATGGTTCTTGAGACCTAAACATGGTTGGAGGGAGAAACAAGGGGATGAATTCCTAAATAAAACTCCTTGAGTTCAAGAACCATGGTTAGAAGAGGAAAACACATGGGCCTTAGTCCTTGAATGTGGCTTCTTTTTCTTGATCACCATGAAATACACTTCAAAACCACAACATAGACCATCTCTAGGGGGTCTTTGACATCATAGTTGGATATGGAAACCATTAGGAGGTTTCTTTCACTACAGAAGGTTAGCGGGGACCTAACCATATTCATGGAAGGTAAACAAGTGTCTCCAGATATTTTCAAATCTTTTTAGGCTTAAGAGCTTTTAATAAGTCCTCAAACCAACACACAAGTCCTTTGTAAGGGTTCTTTATAGGCCTATGAGTGGGATACATACACCATGAGTTGGTTTTGTGCATTGGAAATGGATGTCAAGGAATAAACAATATCAAGGGGAGAAACAACTTCTTTAAGAAATATTTGAACCTTCTCAAGCTGAAGTTCCATGAACAACACCTAGAAACCATGACATGATCCCTCTCCACAAAGTCCTTGGAATTTAAGTTGAACATAGGGCCACTATGAGGTCTTGGGAATCATGGATGAGTCTTAGGACCTTAACCATAGTTAGGGAAGGGAAACATGAGCCTGTTTCCCTTTAGATTTATTCTTAGCCTCAATTTCCATGGAAGATTCATTGAACCACCACATATGACCTTTGAAGGGTATCATTAACCTCCAAGTGGGATATGAATGTTGTGACTAGGCTAGTTGAGAATGAAGAATGTGTCTTGAGATTTAACCAAGGTTAGTGGAGAAAAATAAGGGCCTTGTTCCCTAAATGAAGCTTCTTGATCTGAAGTGTCATGAAAAAAACCTACAATCTACAAATATTCTCAAGCTATAACACCATGAACACATCCTCAAACCACCACATTATATCGCTATAGGGTATTTATAGTCAACTAATTGGATATGATAATTGTGATTAAAATATGTTATAAGTCTTAAATAAGAATGTGTCTTAGGCCCACACAAGGAATGGTTCTTAGGGCCATGTTCTGGGTTCTTTAACATCCACGTGGGATACAGGTGCAATAAGATTCCCAAGTGGATATGTGTAGAATTTTTCAATTTTAATTATTTTCTAGTTGAAGGGTTTTGTCAAAGAGTTCACATCTATAGCCTTAGTGAGCTTGTGTTGGGGTTTGTTGTTAAGTTTGATAGAAAAAATAATTTTCAATAATAGACATGAGATTAAAATGAAACACATAGAAACAACAACAAAATAGCCACAATACTCATATCTGTATTCATTTAATATAAATAGTTGACCTCAATACAAGAGTGATAAAATATGGAAATATACATAAGAGGATGGAAGATGTGTCTAATAGAACTCCCAATATACAGGAGAAAAGAGATATAGTGGCTTCCCAAAGCCTCCACTAGTTGCATGAAGAACATATATAATATCAATTTCTTTCCCTTCTCAAAACTATTGTGTTTCATGGATGAGTTGCATCTTCAACTAGATGAAGAGACCAAGAAGATTCGACTTGCTCAGATATGGCCTCCAAACACTAAAATAATGATGATATCCTTTAAAAAAAGGTATTTTTGAATCATAACATGAATTTCCCTTGCTAAAAGTGCTAGATCTATCCACCAACAAGAGATCTCTGGCTACAAATGTGCCCTCCTTTAGAAATTTCGCCCAACTCCAAATAAAATAATAAGAGAGGAGGAAAACTCATGAAAATACCAAGAGAAGTCACCCAAGATATGGAGAATGCATGTAGGGTAAGATATTCCCAAGATCCCAATTGTGTGGCCCAAATCGAACCCACTAAATCTGAGCAGTGCACCCTCTTTGTAGAGAAAACCCTTGATAATGCACCCTTCTTCATTGTGCTGGTTGAAGTAGATCTAGAATGGATAGAATGGTGAGGGTGGGATATTTCACCACATTGGCCAATATTGGACTAGGAAAGGAGGAATATTTCACTTTGGTGTCGATCTCTATGGTTTGTCTAATCAAAACCCTCAAAACACTCAAAATTCCAAAGCTCAAAGTTGCATAAGAAAAATGATAAAGAGTGAAGAAGTGAGGCACCCTCATCCTATTTTATACTCCATCATTCTAATTCTCACTTAAATTATGAAGTGGCTTTCTAAAGTATTTTTCTCCACTTATCCAATTAACTTATATTTCCTTATTAGCCAATAATAATTTGATAATTTACTTTAATAATTTGACTTTAGTATCCTCCATAACATATTTTGGCCACCTTAGTCCCCTTTTTGGTGAGACTATATACTAGGGGGAACAACTAGGCTACTCAGTCCTCTAGTTATTTGGTCATATGGAAGGGGATCTTACAGTATCCCCATCCTGAAATTGATTTTCCATAATAAATTTTGAATCTATGCGCTACAAGACCTATTCACCTTCCCAAGAAGCATCCTCAATTGGAAGATTCTTCCATTTAATTAGATACTCCTTGATATTCTTGTTTCTTAAATTATTTTCCCTGACCTCGAATACATCTTCAAGAATTAAAATCAATTGTCCTTCCTCATCAAGTGGTGGAAGCTCCTCTATAACTGACACATGTTAACCTAATTCCTTCTTCAAGCATGACACATGGAATACATTACGGATTTTTCTCCCTCGTGGAAATTCAATCCCATATGCTACCTACCCAACTCTTCTACTAATCATGTGTTCACCATAGAAACAAGGCTTGAGTTTTTCCTCACTAATATCCTATTTGTTGCACCCCCAAATATACTTTACCCCTCAGTGTGGGCCCTATGACTAGTCTCTGCATGATACATCTCTCCTCCTCGAGATCCACTAGCCCCATTGTTCCCTTCATTATTCTGTCACTCTCTTCTATGTACCATATGCATGAGAAGATGTGAAATCTTGTCTTTCCATGCTTCCAATATAGTAACCAAATGCTCATGTCCATGTTCAATAGTTGTCAAGGCATATTTGAGATCAGTCTGTGATTATGGTATATTTTCCTTGTGACTTTGGGTCAAGTCACAAAATAGCAAGAACGAATTAAGAAGACTAAAATCTACCCTAAAAAATAAGCATGAAAACAAGAAATAACTACTTTTTCACTAGGCGAGATAAGGGAAGGAAAAAGGAGAATACCTTCACCTTAAACCGTTCATTTGATGTCGATCTCTCTCTTTCTTATTGAAGCGCCCTAGGTCTCTACCAGAACCAACCTACAATAGGAAACCATGATAGTGCTACAACGAGGTAGTTATAGGTTCAAGTACCATACATATGTTTGTAAATCAAATCATATATGAAAAATAAAAACATATAACATTGCAATGAACACAAGATAGGAGGGAAAGAGAACTCTTCTATTGTTAACAATATGTGAAAGTTGGTTACAACCTGATTCAAATTATGGCATTGCTTCAAAGACAACTTCTTGGGTTCCTCCACAAGTCCTTCAAGCGTCAAATAAACAACGAGTCTCTTCCTAAAATAACCCAATAAGAATAGGAAAACACCTTATGGATATATAGGAGAGGAAGGAACACTGGAAAAGGAGTTTCTAGGTGAGGGGATTCTACTCAGAGAATGAAGAGATTATGGGAGCTTCCTAAATCTCAATATCATAACCTTGCACCATTAGTCGTGTCATGATGTTTTCCCTCAATGGTTCTTTTAAACCATCCCAAAGAGTTTGGGGAGGTTTAATTTTGTTTAGTACGAGATTAAGAACATTGGGAAATGAGCCTAGCTGAAAAACCCACCCTAAATTGTGAAAATATTTTATTTTTCATAATTTTTTAGGGCATCTGTAGGCTGCAAGCTTACAAGGCATGGATTTCCATGTGTTGCACAAAGTAAACCCACATATATCAACAAAATTCAATATTATTATATAAATTTGATGAGGAAAGGTTGGGATTTTTACTATCAATCTAGGGAAAAGGGTAAGGCCATGTCACAAATGAATAGGTGTGGAAATTTGTGCTATAACATATGCCCCCTAATGTGTGAGGTCAGAGGGGAAAAATGATGGCCGAAATACATTATAAATATGAGAGTTTAGGACACAACGAAGTAAACTCATCAAGGTTCTTGAACAACTGGTCCAAAAACAAAAACCATCAACCAAAATCAAGTAATAGTATTCTCTTCGCAAGTCCGACATGTTAAATTATGAGCTTGATTTCTTATGTAGATTAATTCTTTTATTTTCTTGAATACTTTGATTCCAACTTAATAGACTTCAACAATTTCAAATCATAATCAAATAGAAATAATTATGTAGATAAGTAAACATGCATATCAACAACACATATACCTTGGTGTTATCAGACTAATCGGTAGGTGCGGACACTAACCGATCTCCCTAGATCCACCTAGATATAGAACAAAACACACCAGAACATGACGCTTTCCTTAAGTTTTAAATATTGAATTTACTAACTAAAGAGGGATAGGTGACATACCGTTTATGCTGCTTCCTCTCGCCATCGCCATCCTAGCTCCATTCCAATGTTCATACAATGATGAACCTATGAAAGAATGCAACCAACCAAAGTGATAGCAATAGCATAAACTCAATATAAACCTATGTATGTGATCAATGAATCATACAATAAAACATAACAAGATTTATAGGAAAGAATCATATCAATGTATCATATTAAATGTGAAAGAGAGATTACAACCATGGCCTTGATGTCGTAAGGTCCCTTCCAAATGTCCTTTGTTCCCCACACACTTTAACTCTCAGAATTCTGAGAGCACAGATCTGATGGTATTCACAATCTATCTTGACAAAAACTCAAAACCACTCTAACCAAGCTAATAATTCCAAGCCAAATCCAACTTAGCCAATCCCAAAAGCTCCAAATCTCAAAAGATAACTTTCTCCATGAGAGCTCCTCTCCTTTATAAGTTGAAGAGGATAAGTTGAGGAGGTTAGGATGATCCCACTAAATCATGAAAGCGAGTAAGATCCAAACTGTTTGGATGCCACCTCACCATGGAAGTTTCTCCTTCTAGAAGCTTCAAGAAAACGCTTGTTTTTCCACGTGTAAGCATTCTTACACCCTGCCTATAGAGCAACTTGCGAACCTCCCACAACCCAACTGTGGTGCAACCTATGAGAATCAGGCATTTTCGCACGCTGCCTATATAGCAACATGCAAACTTCCCTTTTTATAGGGTTTTTACAAGGGAAAATGCAACTTCTTTTCTCAGGAAAAGTTCTTCTCTCTTCTTTCTTCCGGAACTCAGGCCACTGACCCCTCTCAAGGCAACATATAGGTTTACATCATTAATGGTCATAGAGATGAAGAAAATAATGTGTAATAGAGAGCCCCCCAAAGTATGAAGTTAGAACAGAGTGATAGCTGAAATACTTTGTCGAGTGTGTGTAGGGAACAAGGAACAGTCAGTCAAAAATATGCCAACAAACAAGGAAATACAGAACAATAATATATCATAATTGAGGTAGGAATTCCCATACTCATAATACAAGTGACTCAAAGCATAAATCCTGACATGCGAATATCCATATCAAGTAAGACAAGTCATGTCCACCAAACATACACTATGGATCCATGCCAATATGACTCAAATCTGAACATAGCCACCAAAAATACACTTTGGATCTATGTGTTAAAGACTCAAATTTGAACATAGCCACTAGACATACAATGTGGATCTATGCAACAGTAAAAGATGAATATACTCCAACGCAACCTGAATCTATTAGAAAAGATTCAGGGTCTTCATCTCCACCACTCTATAGTACGAATCTAACCATGTGAATACATGTGTTGAAGTCAAACATGGTAGAAACCACTTGATTACCGGTAATTAGTGTATACCATTAAAAAGCGTGAGGAAAATCACCATTAATGTCAATGACTCCCAAGGTACACTAGTACAATCCAACGAATGTGAATTAATGAGTTGAAGTCGAACACTCGGTGAAATCTCCCAATCAGGGGTCAATAATGAAAACCCACTATCGAAAGTGAGGAAACTTGCCATTGAGGCATGCAAGTTCCAAGGTACCAATTAGTTTCTAAGTCTAATTCCTCAATAATGAGTTGAGGTCGACAGGAAAAGACTCATCACAAGAGGGCCTAAATGTATCCCACATCAATGACATGAAACAAGTAACAATATTTGATGTAGGGCAGAGTAAAAAGTGATTCAGGACTGACTCAGGGATGGTCGACACAATAGTAGGCTTGAGGACTGTAGAAATGGCCGATGCAATAGAAGGCTTTCTGGGTTGAACTTATTTTTTGAACATATTGACGACATGACAATTGTCTTGGAAATACTGACTCAACAACAAGGATCACAGACCAATTTGTAATCTTATAGGAGTATGATCAAGAGACAAGTTAATTTTCCAACATAGACACAAGGCGAGTGAATGGGTGTCATGTTCAAAAGTGACTCTTTCATGGAATACAGGTTTAGACACAATTCTTTCCCAATTTTCCCCCCACCATTTTTGGGGAGTACCTCTTTATTTTTACACAAGCTTGAGGAGGATAACATATGCTTGTAATGTAAGCTAATCCTTCAGATGAGTCCCTTGGATTATGTTTAACGAACCCTAAGAAGGAGTGGTTTGGTCCCATATGCGCCTTTCAATGTTTGTTTAACGAGTCCAAAGAAAGAAAACTCGGGGATTTTTCATGTTTAGAGAGTCTGAAAAAAACTTAAAGATAACTCTCTCAGTTCCTTTTTCATAAAGTAGTCTGATGATACCAAAAAAGAGATAAACTATCACTCAATAGATTTTTTCTTCAAATACTTTAATGAGCGTGAAGAGAACAAGGTCGCTCGACAATCTTTTCATGTTTAGAGAGTCTAAAAAAGAGATTAAAGGGAACTCCAATGGGTTCCTTTTTCCTATAACCTTTACGAGTCCAAAAAAGTGATAAAAGTATACTCGGTTACATTCTCACACATTTACGAGCATGAGAAAGAACAAAGACTAAGCTCTATTGGATTACTGAGAGGGGGCGGGGTGAATCAGTAATAGAGAAATTTAGTCCCTTTTAACCATATAATCCAAGTGCTATATCAATGAAGCATTATTATCAAATAACTGCAAAGTAAATAAGAAATGAACAAATGAACAATCATACACATACACAGTACACCAGTATTTTACGTGGAAACCCAAATCGGGAGAAAACCATGGAATGCTTTTTCTTATATGTCTTGAAGAATTACATTC
>JZKD02S0027641.1:11526-26570 GCA_000966675.3 Picea glauca | reverse complement strand
ACTTGTACTCAAGACCTCTTACTTAATAAGGCAAGTTTTAACCAAATGGTCTAGAAAAACATATTGTAATGTTCAGAAGGAGGATTGGGGTTGTTGTTGTTGTTGTTGTTTTTGAAGATGGCCTTTGAGAGCGTGCTCAAAAAAGCCTATTTTCACACAAGAAAAAAAAAATGTGCTTCTCGATGATAGCAAGGATTAGATCTCAGCTAGCTTACCCGGAAGATGCACTTTTTCCTATATGTTTCTGATTTTTAGAGATCACACAGGGCACAGGGAAAAGAGCATATGCATATCTAAAAGAGTAGCAACCCAGAAATAAAAAAATAAAACCAAAATAAAACTTTGCAGAAATTTTTAAAATGCGTATTCAGGCTTTATACCTCCGGATCTGACTGTAATGGTTGTATATTGGGAAAACGGAAACCTTTTCGAGTGAAACGAAAAGTGTTCCTAAATAAAATGAGTGCTCTGGACGCAATGGAACAGTCCTCTCAACCCAAAAATGTACGTAAATGATAGAAAATGGAGATGAAGCAACTTGTCTTCACGATCTCGATCTACAATAGGAGCGGGTCTTCAAACAAGCTCAGATACCATGTTCAACAACACAGGTATTCCAATAAAGGACGAACACCTTTAGTAACCACTCACATAACCATATCAAAGATCAACACACCGATGTTTTCACGTGGTAAAACCCCTACGAGGAAACATCCACGGTCCTAGCCAACAATGACCACTTGGAGTAGTTTATTAATGTAAAGAAAAAGATTACAGAGAGATTTTACAAGAGATTTTCTCACAATAGATCATTGGAAAATGACCATCCATGCTCTTTAAATAGATATCATGGACCAATTGGGTGTTAATCCATGGATCAATGGTTGTTAAGATCGAGGAGAGTATGAATCGTCGGATCACTCTATGTCGGGAACATATTGTGAACATTGGATTTCCTAACTACAAATGCATACTAATGCATAAGTCTAAAGAAACACACTAGAAAAACACACTTTTACCTAACAAAACAATAGACCAAGTAGATCTTAACTAACCCCTAAGTGTCTAAATATCCTAACAACCACCTCCTTTCTTACCTTTGTCATTCCCAACAAGAATTTCAGGCCTCGACAATGGAACCATTTGTTGGGCATTGTGATCCACGCTTGTACACATCCTTCCTAACATTGGGGAGTTTAAACCTAGGGTTCTTCCATAGTTTTCCAACAAAAAACCCAGAGCATCGACACATATATATTTGGCCAAGGACAAGGAAGGTCTCACCCAAGATGCAGAGAGGATCAAAAAGACCATAAGGTTTTGTGATAGGAATGAAGGCTAAACACATGAAGAGTCATCAGGATTGGCATCCATGTACCTCATATCTGATAATTAATTAGGACTAAGAATTAAAGAAATACACACACATATTCAACTCATACATTATAGACATGGAATGGATCAGAATCGTCGCATCTTTATTACTGGAACCATTTCATCGCATCATAGATATACATTTTTCATGAAAAATATATATGACAACCATATAACGTCATATATTCTCTATATAAATCCTCATAATCACAACATACTATGCAATGTGCCTTTGCTCAAAACTCAGACATACAATAGACATAGATATATATTCAAATCATTACAACATTACAACAGGATCAGACTGAGCTCGATACTGAAGACTCAATGAATCTATTTTCCTCCATATCTAAATAGTCTAACCAACTAGACCTATTTATGATATTACTGCTTCCTTTTATAGCTTTCTCTATTGGGGAGTGTTTTCTCTTTCTTCTCTGCTCCACTAGTTTTTCAGACAAAACTGCCTCACATGCTTCTATTTTTTGTTTAGCGCTCCATGTAGAATTTTTGTATCAATGGAAATATTAACTTCCTAGTCAACGCATCCTCTGGTTTTCCCACATCCTCGTATGTTGTTGGCAGTAATCATTCAGGGAAATTTCTTGATGATTCATTTCTTGATTTCGGTGGGTGTCTTCTTGATTTTCGATGTGACTAACAAAACTCAGACCAATGCACACTTGGTAGACTTTAAGCTTGGCACAACTGTCAAATCTTGTTCTAGCACACACTCTATGTCATTCCTCATGCATTTCCTTAGGCGCACGCAAAACTATGGAATGAGTGTGCACAACTTTATTTGTGCATGCATGCAAAAATGAACTCAAAACTTTGGGTGCCAAAAAACATGTAGGAAACAAAGTATGGAATGCAACCAACATAGGATATTTTGAGAGAATGCATGAAGCATGGCTTCAAAAGAATGTGTATTGTTTATGAAATACTTGGTGCTAAGGTATGTTTTTTTATTTACACAATCATGTATATTCTTCTATATATATAAACGTAGATATACTTATTATGATTTATTTTTATGTTTGTAAATGGAAGATGAAAACCATTAGGTTAAAAACCAAAGTACAATATCGGCTACAAATGATGAAGACATGAGGTATGCATGCAAATCAAGCGATGACAACAGTTCAACTGATGAAAGACAATCAATATAATTTAATTTTACTACAAGTTGTATGTTTTGGAATATTTGTCTCTGAAAAATCGGGGATTTTGTTTAAAGTACTCGACATATTGTCCCAATTGCATGAGGACATGTTACAAATAAGTGTAACAATTACATATTGGTTGAAATTTTATTTTTGTGGACTTTTACCTTGACCCTTTTTGTATGACAATGGGTTTCATATTCATATATAATAAAATGATTTTCTTATTTGATTGAATTGTTGAATGTTGTAAAATGTTGTGTTGTTGAATAATTAATATGTGGATGATTTACATTGTTACAAATAACATAGGTGTAATTCATTGCATAACGCATTAATGCAATCATTATATAAAAATGAAATAACAAAAATATAAAATAATATTATTGTAAAAAATATTTGATTTTGAAATGATTAACTGAAAATTTGTAAAAAAAAATGAATTAATTAAAATATATACATATCAGTGCACTATAGTCATTTGAACTCACTAGACAATGTGTTTCATAATATAGAAAGCAATTCATTTTGAGGAGTCATATGCATTGGTGCACATTAATTATAATAACGCACCGGTATGAACTATTGAGAAAATCCATCATTTCGTAAACAATATAAGGTACACTAATGTTTATCATTTCAAAATTGTACGGTGCTCATGTTTAAAATATGCATTGGGGCACTAAATATAATGTACGCATTGGTATGTTACTTTTATTATATGCATCAGGGATCTAAATATAATTTACGCACCAGTTCCTTTAGTATAATATACGCATTGGTGCTTAGTAAAAATAGTGGCGCCGACATTTCACCTCGAATATTCGAAATTTCGCTATCCTTTGATGTACATGGTAAAACAAACATTGATACGTACTAAGTATACAAGCACCATGGCACATGCTACATTAAACACATCGAGTCTCAGGATAACTTAATCGCATCGGTGCTCACTATAATGTAAATTCACCGGTGCATACAAAAACCAAAAAGAACGGTGCATACAAAAACTAAAAAGAACCATGCTTCATACGTAAATAAGGTGGAACCGGTGCATAGAAATTATAAGAGCATCAGTTCTCTGCATACGATAAAAAAGGAGAAACTGATGTGCAATAATTATAAATGCACCAGGTCATTTGTATTATATTAATGAACCAAGGTTTTTGTATTATATTAATGCATTGGGGCGGGTTTGTCAAGACCGCACCGATGCATTTTGACAATAACAACACCAAAAAAAAAACTCTTCTACAACCTCTTCCCACCCAAATTATTTTAGTTATATGAAACATCCATTAAAACCTTTGTTATAACCTCCATATCCAATAAAGGAGGTTGTAGTGGAGGTTTTTTTGAAAAATTTTCCAAATTTTGTCACACTAAAAACCTCTGGAAGAAGGTGTTCTCCTTGTAGTGTTTGTTCCATCTGAATGGTTGGTGATTCATTTTGGTCTCACCAATGCCCCACTACATTTATGAGACTAATAAATGATATTTTCCATCTAATTAGTTCATAATGTTGTTATATATGTAGATGGAATTCTTATTTCATCAACACATGGGAGGACCATCTACAACATGTTCAAACAATGTTAGAACTATTGCATGCCCACAAAATATAGGTAAAAAACAAGAAGCCATTCTTCAAACAAGCTTTAATGCAATATATAAAATTTATAATTGGATAAGAGGTATTCACCCTAACCCTACTAAGGTTCAAGCACTTACTACATGGCCATACCCTTCTATAGTGACTACACTATAGAATTTTCTTAGAGGCCTTAACTACTACAGGTGTTTCATTCTATATTTTTCTCATATTTCTCACCCTTTGCATCAACTCTCTCATCAACCTACATTCAAATGGACAAAAGATGTTGTGGACAATTTTTTAGAAATTAAAAGTAGTGTTTTGCTCAAATCTCGTACTACAAATTATGTATATGTAGCAACCTTTTGAGATTGAGATGGATGATTCTCAATATGTCATAGACATGATAATTTGATAAGAAGGCCACTTGATTTCTTACCATTCAAAAACATTGATTGAATCCAAATTGAACTACAACACATATGACAAATAGTTTTATGCACTAGTGTGGGCCCTTAAGCAATGGTGCCATAATATCTTGGGTAAATAAACCATTTTTCACACTGACCACCATATTGATTTTTTTTTAATTCTCAATAAAAAAATATAGGAGCAACTCCATCTCAATTGGGAATATTACATACAACAATTTCATTTGGTCATTAAATGGTGTTCCAATAAGGTAGCAGATATGTTGAGCCACGTGCTAATTCAAGTTATGTGCATTCTAAATTTGCATTTTGCTACATATGAGGACTAGAAACAATGTTATGAGACACATATATTTTTTGGTCCTATATCCCAAGCCATCCTTCGTCCCATAGAGGTTAACTAGACCCCATTTTTAGATTATTTAGTTCATGAGGATTGGCTCTACAAACTTAATTAGTTGTGTGTGCACAATACCCTAGATATCCTTATGTTGTTACAAGAAGCACACACTTCTTCATTTTTTTCAAGCTCAAGACTCTCCAACATCTATAGCGTCACTTATTTTGACCCTCTATGCACTACCAAGTGGAATATTTCATCTTTCAATGCTCTCTTCATAGCCATAAAAAGATAACCAACCTTAAATTGGGTTTGTATTAGCCTCTTCCCATATATTCCTAGCCTTGATAGTTCATCTCCATGGATTTTTTGAGTGATTTACCTATGACATCCCACAAGCATGATTCTATATTGTTGATTTTCATCATTTCTCAAAAATGGCCATCTTTATGTTGTGTATCAAAACCACTTCTTAACAACAGATGTCAAAAATCTTCTTCTCTCATGTTTGGTCTCATTTTAGGCTACCTATTAACATTATCTCTAATCACGACTCCCACTTTCTTGGCACCTTCAAGAAGACATTATTGTAATTACTAGGATGTCAATTGTATTTTTCTACAACCTTTCACTCTCAAACACATGGAGAGACTAAAGTTTTGATTCATAGTTTAGTACATGCACTTCATATTTATTATGCCTACAATAAATAGTGTCATACATTTTTACATGTACTACAACAAAACTATAATAGGGTAGTGAATAGACCAACAAGGTACCTTCCATTTGAAGCATGCTATGGGTATCAACCCCTGACTATCCTTATGAGATACCAATCACTCTTCATCTCAGAACCTCCCCACACCAACAACATTAATAGTGACATGCTTTATCCTTTGTTCAAAAATTGTAGCACATCCATTCACAAGTTGCAACAACACTAGCAGCTCCAAATTAGATTTCCTACACAATTTCAAGTGGGGATAAAATTTGTTTATAATCTCAACAAGCAATGTTTCAAAGGACAATAGAATCAAAAACTTTAACCTATACACTATGGGCCATACACTATTATAAAAAAAATCAATTATAATGCATATCGTCTATATATTCCCTCACAATTGGGAATTCATGATGTGGTGAACATTAATAACCTTAACTTGTATGAACCTTCTCTTTTGGAAGATGAAGTTTAGATATCTCACCTAGTAGACAACATCCGAGATTATCAACCCCCTTTTGCAAGAGATACACTACTAGGTGTGTGCATCATACCCATTTAGCTATAACAACATTAATCTTATATCATGGAGTGTAAAGCACAACTCACAAGCCAAGCCAAGTGGTCATTGCAATCTCTATTTGAAGCCACATTCCCCTAGCTCATTGAGAAAGTGTGTACACTTTCAGCTAAACAGGGAGGAATTGATGTGGAACGTGAGGATGCACTCACCCATATGGACACCTTGCTAATGATGCAACTCAAGGAAGATGCTTCATTAGCAATACCTATACCTTGAGGGAATTTTTCCAACTTTATAGCAACATGTATGATAGTTATTTACATATTTCAACCTTTAAGTTGTATGCATTGCATTATTTATGATGTATTTCCATCCTTTTGCTACGTGCATTTAGTTTACTAATTTCTTTAGTTGGAAATTAGCTTGAGTGGATGCATTGTGAATCTATAAAATCCCTTTGGCTAGACATATGTTTGGATCTATTCTTGTTTCTTTGCTTTCTTATTTAAATTTGTGGGGTTTATTTATAAGTTTTGGTGCAGAGATTCATAAACACAAAAGAGTTATTTACATAAACACAAAAGATTTATTTACATAATGAAAACCAACATACCTTTAGAAATGGAGAAAACATACAATGAATATTTGGAGAACTTTCAACTTGAAGTGTGTTGAATATTTCATAACACACGACGATACCATCATTGTGCTTATGTCTCTAAATCATTTTGTCTACACCATAGATTCCAATATCAAAGTCTAGTTAAATGCCACAACAAAGAGAAACAATCCTTTCGTTGCCACAATTGAGAGACAAAATTCATCCATCAATGCATTGGATCTCTGTCTCACCGAGAAATCAAACACTAACTCATACAACACATCACTACCCATCCAATAAATCATAATTATAAGATACTTATCATTCATAAGTATATGCAAAAAATCAATCATTAGACACCACCACCACCACCAAAACCATATGTTGCATTCCAAACTATACCTCTTCCACATAAAATAAGCATATTATATTGACAACTAAAGTGAAATTAAAAAGAATGACACACCACCTCCACCATAGGTTGCATTCCAAACTATACCGCTTCCACATGAACTAGGCATATTTTATTTACCAACTAAAATAAAATAGGAAAGAATTTATATGTAAAAGTAGTATATACAATCTAATTTACGTGACAACACTTTTTAAAGAAAACACTCACATTAGATGATGCCTTGGAAATAAATATTCTCATTCTCTGTCATACCTTGGAATGTGTATACTCTCTTAAAGACAAGTAAACTAAATGATGTAAATCGTTACTTCAATCTACTATTTTTCTCTTCCAACTCAACTTTAATCAACCACCTTTCGTCACCTTGATTTTGCTTTTTATATGAGCTTTTTTCTCCACTAACTCACATGTGGTCAACTTTATTTTGCTTTTTATAGATACTTTTTTCTCCACTAGTCAGTGTTTTGCTTTATAATTGTACCAAAAGTGTATTGAAGAAATTGACCATATTTTTGTCTCAATATTTGCGAGGATTTTCTTGTCCTTATCTCTTATAAGGAACCTTTATGTTAGATGATTCCTTTGTAAAAAGAAAAGAGATATAAATCGAATGCTTTTGTAAAAAGAAAAGATGATTCTTATAAAGAGAAAAAGACTAATTCCTTCCATGTATCTAATGAATCTACATAATTAACAATATTAGACCATCCAAAATAAACCATATAAAATGAAATTTAAAAACAAACAAAAAAAAAATAAAAATGAAAACCTAATAATGCTCCACTAAAAATATTCCAAATCATTTTTATGAAGAAATTTAGTAGTGCTCCACTAAAAATATTCTAAAGCAGCTCAATCAAAATTTATAAACTATCATTGACTCAACATTAAACATTGACTCTTCTCAACTATTGACACCTCAATTATAAAATATGAAGCCTTAGATAAGGTAAATATAATGTTCCTCATGAAAATATTTGTAAATTATTTTAATAATAATATTTTAATAAATTATTAAAATAAGAAAATGAATTTTTATTTCAATAATAAAGTTATAAAGTGTAGATCAACAAATGAATATATGAAAATAATAATATTGTATATGAAATTTAAATTATGGAAAAATTATATTACATCATTTCATTTTTTTTTAATGAAAGAAAGTTAAACATTTTAAGAATTTGAATTTTTTTATTAATTTAATCATGTAATGTTTATTAAAATTATAATTTGAAATTGATAAAGTGTTTTTAATAAAAATGGGTTCAATATCGTTAAATAGATGCAATGTTAACATTTGATATTTGCAATTTCATAAATCCAAAATTATTCTTGTCAAATTTCAGGTTAAAATAAACGATTTTCCTTTAGTTAGATTGAACATTATTTGATAAAATTGTAAGCATCAGTATCATACCAACAATCTTGAGCAACCCAATTGTTAGGTGGATGACAAAAATAACATTCACTCATTTTCATGCCACCCAACCAAATCTCAAGTGGATGAGAAAAGTAGCATTCTCACTTATTCATTTACTTATTTTCATGCCTATCCCATTAAGATTTGTCTTAAACTAGGATAGATTTATCTTAACTTCAAATATATCAACAGTTAAGAAAGACCAAATATGTTGAGGTGCAAACTCTTTTTAGGAAGTAAAATTTGAGGAAAGTTTTTACTTTGATGGATTTGATCCCTCTCGATGCTTGATAGATTTAAAGTTAAGATGGATCTATGATGGTTTTAGTTGTGGGTGGATACATCAAAAATATATTTTCAAACAAAAAATAAAATAAATCTCATAAACTTAACAAAATATCATGAATAATAAAATACTAACAATGTTCAGTGATGAAGAAGGTGAATAATAACAAACTGATATGATGAAGACATTCAATAACATATATATTACATAGTAATTGATCTCAATCTATATTATTAAGTGTTTCTCTTATACACACCTACATACTTTCCCTGTTGAAACCTCAAGTTTTGATGGTTCATCACACCTCTACTAGAGACAGTCGGTTTAATAGTCAACTAACAGCTGGAGACAATCGAATGAACGGTCGACTGCCATATGGAGACAGTCGATCAAGTGTTCGACTAGCAGCTGAAGACAGTCAGTTGATGGATCGACCAACCAGGTAATCGACTATGTGTTGGACGATTGTATGGTTGGGTCAACTAGGTAAGTTAGATAGCCAACAAGATAGTGTGGTTTTTCCAAAAACCATTACAACCACCGACTATTATTTTTGGACAATATCTTCCCCATTTCAAGGAAATTGGTTAGATCATCAGATTATAAATAAAGGACACCATGGGTTGATGATGTGTATGCAATGACTATTGAAACATCTATCATGAATTGTGATGTTGTGATCACAATGGATTGTGCTTAAGTGTTGAAACAATGTCTTTATACATCACTGATCTTCTTGGAGTATTATTCCCATTTTTTTAATTTCAACAGATTCCATTTTGTTCTTCCCAGGGTTACCCCAAAATCCAACATGGTATAAGAACGACCGGTTTTGACCTCACCTATTGTCCACAAATCTTGTTGAGTCGAACCTTGTAGTGATTGAATCCGGGTTATTTATGTTTTGACTATAACCCATTTAGACCATATCATATCTATAATGCATCGAACGATGGATTTCAATATTGATTATATTGTTTTGAATGGACTCAATTACGTTATTTGGGCACCAGATATGGATATTTTGCTGAAAAGCAAGGGGACTTTGGCAATATACTAAAGCCACTATTCCAGTTCCAAAGGATGACTAGGTGAATTTTTTCATCAATGGGAAGAAAGATGAGGTCATTAGGGTCATTACAACCTACATTTATTGGGATATTTTCTTTCATACTAGCAGAATCGACTATCCACATGAAGTCTGGAAGAAGTTGAAGTATTTGTTTGATAAAGTCAATGAGAGTCAATTTATGCAGTTAGAGAAAGAGTTGATCTCTCTTGATCCCCATTCCTTTGAAAGGATTGAGGATGATTTGGCTCATGTTAAAGAGCTGCAATTGAAACTAGGAAAATGTGGTAAGAACTTTCAGAAGAAAGATGGACAACTCATTGAACTTGTCCTGATGAATATGAGAACACATTTTGACATGTTTCTTTCCAGCTTATGTACAAATTGGTAGGCACTTAAGGAATATGGTAAGGACTATAAATTTGATCCCTTTTATGGCTTACTGATTAATGATCAACATAGGTTGCTTGATGAAGGGAAGCTTGGTGGTAAACAACAAGATCACTTTCTCAAGCGAAAGGGAAAGCTAAATTATAAGGAAAGAGGACACTTGGATGCTCCTATATGTAGAAAGGAATGTCTTGACTAGAAGGATAGAGTGTATATTGATGATTCAACATCCACCCGGAAGAATTGAAAGAAGAAAACATGTCTATACTATGGAAATACTGGACATGTGGAGAAAACTTATTGAAATAACGGATCCAACTTAGAAGAGAAGGTTAAGAAACTTGAAGGAAATATGATGACCATGCGTTGAATGGTCAAAACATTTACCTTCCAAGTTGGAAATTCTCAAATTTTTCTTTCTCGCACCTCAAAAAATGAGTGGGTAGTTGATTCTGGGTGCAGTCATCATATGGATAAAGATGTTTCTTTGTTCTCCTTACTGGATAAATATGTTGAGCAAAATATTTATGTAGCTAATGATTTTTCCATCAAAATTTCCAGTCATGATGATGTCCCCTATCAACATGGTATAATTATTGATGTCTATCATTTTCATAATCTAAGCGAAAATCTATTATCGAGTTCCCAACTGATACATACTATTAAGATTGTTGAGTTTTTTTCCAGATCACTTATTTGTTAAGGATCTGAAGAACAATAGGTTCATTATTGTTAAAGGGTTTCTCAACTCAAATGATGGATTATATAAGTTCTGTGACCTACCTCAATTAGATCCTGGACTGACTGATCTCATTGGCCATACTATCGAATGGAAAAGAATTTGGCATGAACGACTTGGACACCTGAATTTTCAAAGTCTAAAGTTGATGGTCACATATAACATGGTTGTTTGCTTACCCAAATTTCTTCCACCTAATGGATTTTTTATAGGATCTACATTGGGAAAGCATCATTAGGCACATTTTGACTCTAGAATATCATGGTGTGCACATAACTCACTAGAGCTTGTTCAAAATGATATATGTTGTATTAATAATGCTTCATTGGAAAGTGAAAAGTACATATTCACCTTTATCTACGATCTCTCTAGATTTACTTGGATCTATTTCTTGAAGAATAAGAGTCACATATTTGAAAAATTCAAGGAATTTAGGGAATTGTTTGAAAAGTAATGTGGTCATCCTATCAAGTGTTTAAGATCTGATAATGACAGAGAGTATGTCAATTGACCATTTGAAGAATATCTTGCTCAATCATGTATCTCTTGTTAGAGGTATGTTCTTCATACTCCTCAACAAAACAGTGTAGTGGAAAGAAATAATCGAACTTTTGTCGAAATGGCTCAATGCCTTTTGTAGGTTAAAGATCTTCCGCCTAATTTTGGTTTGAAGCTATTTACTCTACCAACTATCTCTCGAATTGTATTCCAACTAGAGATGCAAGTTTTGTGACTCTAGTCGAGAGATGATTTGGAAAGAAGCCCTCAGTCAGACACCTCAGAATATTCAGATGTATTTCTTGGGCCCATAACTTGGATGACTACAGGAATAAATTAGATTCAAAGAATCATGCTTGCATCATAATGGGCTACTCTAAAGAATCCAAATCATATCGACTATTTGACCCTATCAAATAATAGATCATTATCAGGAGAAACATATTTTTTTATGAGAAGTCTTTAGGAATTAATTTGTTGAATGCTTCTTTTGGTCTATTACAATATGATCATTTTGATATTATTGCAAACAATGGATCACATGTTCCTTTTTTCAATGTTTCAACCGAGTAGTTGAACTCTATTCCTGAGTCAACCATACGATCGATCTTTGTTTCTGGATCGAATGGTCCTCGATATTCCTTGACTAAAAATGTTACTTCTCTTTATCAACCTTCTGAAGTGAATGTTGGTTTCCTACCCCCTTGTATCCCTCAGTGGGATGATAAGATGATTGAAGTAGTTGGACCTGATGTTGGTGATATATTTTTAGGATGACATACTCGGAGTCCGAAGTAGTAGGCCAGTGTTTCTTTGATGACATTTGTTCTTGAGACTTGTGATCACATGTCTCTTATTTAGATGCGCAAGGAAAACCTGAATGGAAGAAATCTATGCAAGATGAGATGAATTCTCTTTTAAAGAATCACACCTGTGATTTAGTCCCTCGACCTCAAGGGAAGAATATCACTAAATTTCAACGGGTTTATAAGACCAAATTTACCTCTAAAATTGATGTTGAGTGTCATAAATTTCATTTGGTCTTGAAAGGATTTTCTTAGCAAGAAAGAATTGACTACACTGAGACCTTTTACCTTATTGCAAAAATGAATTATGTTCGACTGATTCTTTCCATTGTTGCTTGCTTCAGGTGCAAGATCCACTAGATGGATGTTAAAAGTATCTTTCTTCATGGTGACTTATCTGAAGAAATATTCATGGAACAACCCTTGGATTTGTGATAGAATTCAGTCTTGTTTATTTACTCCAAAAGTCTCTTTACAGTTTGAAATAGGCTCCAAGAGTCTGGTGTGCTAAGATTGACCACTTCTTTCTCAATCTTATATTCAAACATTGTGAATCTCATCACGGTCTTTATGTATTACATGATAATGGTGATACCTTGATTGTTGATGATTTAGTCATAAATAACAATACTCTTGATCTACTTCTTAGATTGAAAACACAACTTGATGACACCTTTGATATGACAGATCTTGGTATTTTGCATTACTTTCTCAGTCTTAATTTTTTACCTATATCTGATGGTTTGTTAATCTCTCAATATAAATATGTATTGGATCTATTAAACCGCTTTAAGATGACCAAGTGTAATCTATATGCTACCCCCTTTCAATCTGGGATTAAGTTAACCAAATATTGTCAATATCCCATAGTCGACGCCACCCTTTATCGAAAGATGGTCAATAGCCTTATTTATCTAAATCATAGTCAACCTGATATTTTCATTTGTTTTTAGTGTGTTTTCTTGGCTTATGTAGAATCCACAAGCTAGTGACTAGAAATATGCACAAAGAATTGTTTGATATGTCAAGGGAACCTCTCATCTTGATGTCAAGTATTGTCACAATTCATACTCATTAGTTGGCCTCACTGACTCCAACTAGGTAGGCGACAGTGATGATTGAAATTCCACTTCTGGCTATGTGTTTCTCTTCAGCACTTGACCCCTAGTTTGGTCATGCAAGAAACAAAATATAGTCTCTTGGTCGACTACAAAAGTTGAGTATCATGGTGTCGTTAATGTAGGTACAGAACCAGTTTGAATTCACCAAATCTTGGGTGAGATTAGGTTTCCTTTCCGAGCCTTTATTACTCTCTATTGTGACAATCAAAGTGCAATTCAACTTGTTGATAATTCTATTGCATGAAGTAAAATGAAACACATCAAACTTCATGCTCACTAACTAGGAAAGTTGGTTCACGAGAAGGTTGTCACTCTTGTCTATTGAAAAATAAATGATTAAATTGTTGATATCTTTACAAAACCATTCTTCGAAGCTAATTTTGTTAAGCTACACAATATGTGTGGGATTAGGGAGGTTGCAATTATGGAGGGGTGTCATGTTGACATCATTTCACCTCAAAAACCATGTGTTGATGTGGGGTTGTTGGAACCTCGAGTTCTTATGGTTCATCACACCTCTATTGGAGACAGTTGGTTGAGAAATTGACTAACATCTGGAGATAGTCGGTCGAGTGATTGACTAATAGCTAGAGACAATCAGTTGAGCATCGACCTGCAATTGGAGAAAGTCATTCGATGGATCGACTAGCTAAGTAATTGACTATGTGTTGGATGATTGGATGGTTGGGTCGACTAGGTAAGTCGACTAGCTGATGAGATAGTGTCGGTTTACCAAAAACCATTACAACCACTGACCGTTATTTATGGACAAGATCTTCCCCATTTCAAGGAAATTGATTAGATCAAAAGACTATAAATAAAGGACCCCATGGTTCGATGATGTGTATGAACTGATGTGTTTGCAATGACTATCGAAACATCTATCATGCAATGTGATGTTTTTATCGCAAAACATTATGCTTAAGTGTTGAAATGATGTCTTTAGACACTACTAATCTTCTTGGAGTATTATTCCCTTTTTATATTTCTACAAATTATGTTTTTTTCTTCTCTGGGTTACCCAAAAATCCAACATTCCCATCTTGTCAAATCAATAATATGAAAAAAAAGGTTACAATTGAAAACTATCAAAACCTTTAACTCAAGATATTGTAGTAAAGGTCAGAACCTGCCACTTTTTATTTCTAGTATTAATAAAAAAAATTATAATGTCAATCCTTGTGACTTATGAAATGTTGATCACCAAGCAAGTATCAATAGAATTTACCCAAATTTACCTCTTTTAATAGGTATATTGGGGGCAGTCATAGAATCCCATGGAACCCCCACATGAGTGAAAAAACCAATTTTCTTGGCATGAAGACGAGATATAGAGACTCATATCAGTCATAGTTAATGGAGACTCTACCAAAGAAATCAAAGTTGGGTATATTCTTGTTCCACTAATTAATTCACAATAGCGAGGAACCGCTCTAAATATGTACTCCAAACTACAGAAAAATCGCATTTCCTTAAAGTTATGTTTCATTTCATATTTCCACAACACAAACTCCAAAGTTGAATTGATGAAAGAAAGAAACCTACAAAAA
>JZKD02S0027630.1:8929-21552 GCA_000966675.3 Picea glauca | reverse complement strand
ATGGAAATTCAACAAAGAAAATTTCATGCATATTAGTGTATAGATACCTATCTTTCCATCGTTTCACATTGATATTCATACCTTCAGTTCCCTTTGAGAAAAATCATCTTCCTTCACATTCAACCAATATTGATTTTCCTCCTGTCCCCGAGGGGTCGCTCAATTGGAAAGTGCCGTGAAAATGAAGTTCCATGAGGTTTCGAGTTCAACTCCCCGCGACTTACAATGTGTGCCACGTAAGGGAAATCGTGGGCACACATGGAGGTTATAGTGGTAGCAGTTGGATAACACGGCCACGTGTAACACGAGCACGTGCCCAACTAGTTGTTGATTCTGCCAGACATAAAAAAATAAAAAAATAAAAAAATAAAATTATATATATATATATATATATATATATATATATATTGAGTTTCCTCGTAATATGGATACCACCTCGTTCTTTTCTTTCATTATTTAATACAACACTTTTAGGTCTTGGTAACATAATCAATTGTTGGCTCATTCATACTTGAACACATATTTCTTAATATAGCGAGGGTTGAAGACCTAGGGTTTGTCCATATTTGACCAAAACAACCCCAAAGGAATTGACATATCAATCCTTAGCCAAAGACTGAAGAAGGTCTCAGCCAATATGCCATAATGATCACAAACACTATCTAGTATTGTTTTGATGATGATGAAGAACTAATTGGACAAAATTCCATCTGGGTTGGCATTCAAACAATCCATTGAAAAATACTTAACAACTAACAATAGTCAATAACAATACACACATTCCATTGACACATAAATAACACATCATAATACCAAAATTACTGCAATTTTATTATCTTCATTCCATCATCACAAGCATACATTAAGCAACTCACAAATTGAAAAAAAAATAGTCTTTCTCTCATATACATTTTTCTAGTGTTACATTACACAGCTCCATGCACTTACCTTCAAACTCTACCAATGGGACAAACTCAAACTTACAACTAGTGACATCACAGAACATAGGCTCAGAGTGAGCTTAATGAAAAAAATACCCATAACTCTCAAAACAACAACCAACTAACTAACAAGCTAATTTTGTTTTTTTTGTCATTGCTCCCTTTTATTTGCTTCTCGGATCTGGTGCTATGTCACTTTCATTTATTCCCCACTTTCTCCTCTAACTTCCAGTCCCATTCACTTTTCTCACCCACATGCATTCCACGTAGCCTATTTGCAATTATGGTGATATAAACTATCTTTCTAGATCATGTTCTTTTTGTTTTATGTTCCCTCGTGTTTCTTGTAGTAATCATTTGAGGATATTTCCCAAATATTATTTATTGATTCTGACGTGCATGCAGTGTCTTCTTGATTTCTGGCATGCATCACAAAACTCAAATGGCGTGCATTTGGAAGAACTCGAATTGGTGCACAATAACAAAACTTGACCTGATGCACACACATCCTATCACCCCTCATGGAACTACTTGATATTGTGCAAAACTGGAATAGGTGTGCATAAATTCATTTGTTCATGCATGTGGTATTTACCAAAACATTTGGGTGCCAAAAAATCTAAAGATCTAGCATAAGATATATTTGAGAGGTTGGAAGTGCAAGTTGTTGACATTAGTTGCAATATGAACTTCCTCATGATGGCTCTACCAAGAAAGATTGAACCATTTGGATATGATGGAGGATCTAACTTAGAGATCAAACCGAAGGGGAAAATAGGATATTAGGGAGACTTAGGAAAGGAGTCACAGAAATAATCCAAGAAAGAGAAGTCGATTTTGAGTGTTGTGAACCCTTCACAATCCCTATTCAATATGGAAGCAAAAGTGAACAAAAATCCATACCAAGGTGATATCAATGCATTAAAACTGAATCATTGGCTGTAACAAATGGAAATTTATTTTAGAATTCACCATATAGATGAAGAGGAAAATATTTCATTTGCTAGATTGAAGTTAGAGGTCCATGCCTTAACCTGGTGGGAAATCCATACACAAACACTTAGGCTGGAGGGTGATCCACCAGTAACTATGTAGGAGGACATCAAAATCTTCATCAAGTCCCAATTATACCCTATTGGGTATGTAGAGGACCAATAGATCCAATGGAACTACTTCGGGAAGAGGCAAGGGAAGAGTGTATAGGAATACACCACTTATTTTGGAAAGATGGAAATCATGATTGGAATATCTCCCAAGAACCTAGATGTACTCCTCAAGCATCTGGGGGGTTTACATAGTCATCTATGAAAGAAAATGATGCTCTTCAAGACAAGGAAAATGGATGAGGCATGTGTATAATCATAGTACTTGGAAAACATAGGCTAGAAGAAGGGGTAGCCATGTGGCTCAAAGAAGAAGGAGCACCAAGAAGATTCCAAGGAGGGGAAGAAGAAGTGGAAAGGGGGAAAATATAAGAACTCAAAAACCACTACACAACAGTGGAAAGATCCTCACAACCATTGTAATCATTTCGACATTGATAACCACATTGAGGAAAAATGATGGAAGCTACATCCAGAGATAAACCCAAAGAACCACAATAAGGGTAAAAAGAAAAAGAACCTTCTAACCATAGATTTGAGAAATTAGGTTGAAATTAGCTCAGATGTGGATGGAAATATTTCCTGGAAATATGTGTAGAAGTAGGTGATTTTGAGTATCCTTCATCACCATAAATAGAAACATCACTGGCCCCAACCCCCAAATGGACAGGAAATATCACTTTAGAAACATCTGCTACTCTGATACCATTTTTGTAACATCCCCGACCACCAACAAGACGACCTTTCTACCTTATAGAAATAACAATTATCATATAAATATAAATATAAAAATAAACAAACAACATATTCTACTAATACATAGATTAATGTGGAAATAACACTAAAAGCATACATGCAGTATTCACAGGAAACACCCACAAATATAACAACATATACATGCAATACTCATCCATATAGCATGTAAAAATACACAGCATGTAAATGAACAAAGAAATGGGTACTTATCTTTTAATTGAAGTACACCAACTGTGTGTAGACCTTCCATGAACCTCCCCGACATAGACCACGTTGCTCATCACTCTCAGCAGTGGGTCACCCTCAAGCTGGGACTAAACTCCACTGGGCAAGGGATTCCTAGGCTAGGCAGGGACAACAGGAAGTTGCACAACACAACAAGAAGGATTTCCTCCAAGGATACACTTACACCCACAACTCAAAGACTCTCATTCCCCACATGCCAATCCCACCGTAGGAGTGTTCACCTTCACTATCACACAGTCCATCAGCTGTTACACCTCCCTATCCTTGGGCTTCAACAACATGTTGGATTAGGAATTCTCAGAGCTTTGTAGCTTCTACTGGACTCCGTCCAAGAGAACTCACTTCCTCAACACACTCTCTCACCTAGAGAGAGTTGCTCATAGAAGAAATCACACATGAGAACTCTCTTCCTCAACACACTCTCTCACCTGGAGAGAGTTGCTCACAGGCCCGAAAACTTGCTTCTTCTATCCACGAGCCTGGAAACCCACCTCTTCACTCCCACTTCTCAACACACGACAAGGTGATGAAAGTAATAGAAATTGGATGTGGGGGAAATGGTGAAACATAGGAAACCCACAGGGTATGGGCTTAGTAAGATATCGGTTTGAGATTTTTGCATAGGTTTAGTATTGTTACGGTTCAACAATGGAGGACTGGTTGACTGCGTGCTTTCTCAGTGCATAGGTGAATGGGTAAAGCCATGGACATAATCCTCCGCATGGCGAGAATGGAGAGAGATAAATCATGAGGATAGATGGCCATAATCCCCATGCCCCCTCACAAATATGGAATTCCCCACATGATATGCATGTGCCCAGGTTGACACATGGCTCTCTTGGGAGCTTGTCCCCCTCCACTTAGAGTTTGTTCCTCTCCCTCAGGAAACTTAGGATAAATTAATATCCTCTTTACAACCCTTTAGAATAATAATTATATATTATTCTCTTGGTTTTAATCTCTTAAGCTTATCCCCCCTTTCCAACCTCTAAACCATCCTTCCCTTACCTACCCTAGTGGATATTAGTCCCCCATACTCTTTCTTTGTGTTCAATCTACACGCAACGATGTTTTTATATTAATAATATGAATATTTACATGTACAAAACAACCTCCTGGCCTTTAACATCTAGGCTCTCCGACCTAATAAACACATAATCCTTTGCTTAAAACAATTGGCTCACCAGCCTACAAAACATGTTACAATTCATAGTTACAACTAGGGTTCGGCCTTGGGATACTACAATCCGCTCCCCTTATTTTTGTGTTGTCCTCAATACATTATATACCATGTATAATACAAAATTCTTCAAAAACCTCCAATCTTTTGCTATTGGAAGCATGCTATCCACCTGGTGCTCTACTTTCAAACACTAATTCTGGTGTTCATACTGCAACATAAATTTGATTTCTCTATTCCATAGAGCTGCTTCAGGAAATCATTTAACTCATTGTTCCTTATTACATGCTTCAATTAAACCTCATTGAAAGAACAGACTGGTTGTAGATCCACGACGTTCCACCTAGCCTTAGATCTCACTGTTCCTAAACTCTCAGAAGGAGACTATGAATCCATAGACATAAACACTTTGCTCATACACTTATTCATTCGGAAGAAACATTAGAACATACATGAAATATATATACAAACAATTCTAATAACATTATAACCTGTATACAAGATACACAACATACAATTAATAGAGAATTGATACTTATATTTTGATTGAGAAGACCTTCTACCCTTGAGAAGGGCTATGACTCAATCAAGGCAATGGCTTCCCAAGATAGCCACGGTCCACAATCCATATCAACATGGTCTAGGCCAAGGTACCAAACCTTAGTAGCACTCCAACCAATGGTCTCTCATTCCCCACATGCCTGTACAACCCAAGGTAGTATGCACCTTCCTTCCAGGGCTCCAACATAGGGTAGATAGGAAGTCTCAGAGCATCATGTCTCTAAGAGTTCCAACTGCCCTCAAAGGTCTCCAGGTACCCTCCAGACCTCATATCGCGGAACCTATCCCCACACTTCTCCCTCCAGGGCTCCAACCTTCTCCAAGGCAACCCAAGGAGAAGTGTACACACACCCAGATCCATCAGGGATCCACATGGTAAGATCAATTGTCTCCAATCAAAATATTCCCTAAGCTACTCTTTGTAATCAACATTCCAACTTTAATCAATATCATCTCATCTACATCACTCACATGTAGTTATCATGAGAGAAAATAAAAGAATTCATTTAGGAAATCAAACTTAGTTCAAAGGGAATTCAACTTTTCCCCAAAACATGAAATTCTATTTCATAATTCTTCTTGGTTGTTTCCATATTAGTAATGCAACCTTCCTTGTGGTTTTTCACAAGCACCAAATTGCATACTATTTTTCCTACAATGCTTCAACTTGCATATAGCCAACAAATTGTCAGTATTTCCTATACATCATAATTCAATTGCAACATGTACAAAGTTTTATACAGTGATCTTAGAATTTCCTACCCCTAGCAATTTAATCACAATTACAACACAATTTAAAAAAATATAATGACTCATCATTCTATGCATATGCATGTTCATAATTAATATCTGTAAGTTCATTACTTATTTTTTTGGACAAGAAATTTTCTATAGTCAATGCTTACATGACTACTTGACTTGCAAATTTCTTATTGCAATGTCTAAAAATTCCTGAAATGTCCTCAACTTCATGAGTTAACAACACTTTAGCTATTAGTAACAATTTTTTCCATGCAATAATATATATGCATGTATTTACAAAACACATTCAACAGATGCATTAAGTAACCAATTCTATCACTCACTATGCATGAGTGCAATTCTCAATGCATATTTATTCAATGCACCCTCTATTGAATTACATACTGTTCTTTATCTCAGTCATGTATCTCACCATCCATAAGTTGGAATTATGGACAATGTCTTGACACACTCCCCACACACTTCCTATTGTATTCCCAATTTATTGGATGCCTTCCTTTTCGACCCGAACACTACAGCAATAATATAATTATGTGGCGTTCATTAGTGTTAGCAAAAAGGTTGTAGTCCAAGTTGTATTTAAAGGTAGGAAGCTTTTGGTACCTGTGTGGTTTGTAACCTTTCCATATCCATACTATTCCATATCCAACCATGTCCTGGTCTCATACATGACTAGATTTACTAGAATTCATTCCTATAACAAGTTATTATATTTTATTTCTTTGGTTATCACCCCATAACCAAATTAACATGACATTCTACTATGTCAGTTTGTGCATTCAAAAGACAAAATCTTTGATAACTATAACATGCCTCTAGCCTTTACCACCTCTAGTGGTATCTTATTCATGTTAATGCATTCAAATAAAACCATCCTGTGTATCATAAAAATTCAATCGGGGAATATTCTTCCCTGAATTTCCCTTTGGAAATTATGCAACACAATTTCAAAAGAGAATACTTACCTGCATAGCTTCCATTAAATGAATTTGATGTTAATTGACTAGAAGATGATAGTAGAAGCTTCCATGCTTCTATTATCAAACTTATAACCAAAACTTCAACTTTATGATGCTTCCTTCCATTATCTTAGGATGTTCATGGTCTTGACTCCATCCAGGAATCTTTCCTTGTCTAATTTTCATACTTGCAACCACATATTATGCTAATATTAATTTTTAGCATTCCATTATTATTTGGATTCCTCTGATCCAACTCCTACATGAGCGAATTATATTTCTGATCATGTTTCCTGATTAACCTTGGATAGTTAACACCAATTTTTTCTTGAATAAATTTGATTTAGCCTTTCCATGAATGATCCTATAAACACTTGTATTATCTAGATGGGTTATTACTTTCTCCTATCTTGACCCATCTGTTTTCTGAACCTGACATGCATGTTCAACTTCTGTCATACCATATTTGATCACCTTCATGCCATGCTCCCACTGTGGTGCCGACCCCCGACCCTCACGTCGAGATCCGCACAGGATCATTCTAAATTCTTCTCGAGTCGAAGCGGCTCCTAGAGTTCCCTTCTAGAACCTTCAACAAATCGGATCCATAGGTCCTTTGTGAAAAACCCACTCTGTGCAACTTAACACCAAGCACGAGCCTTATGTCTCCATGTGGCCACAACTGGGTCTTAGCGCAAGCACCTCTCGCAACTTACGAGTTCGTGAGTCGAAGACCCTTGACTCTTCTTTCTCCAAACGTCGATACCCAAGAATGCGATACGGGTATGGCTCCTCCTTGTTAGCACCTCTATAAGCGACCGTTGGCTAGGACCTAACCCTAGCACCCATCGCAACTCATAACTTCACAAGTTGGAGTGTTGAGCCCTCATGCTCCTCCTTTACGAATCCCTGATACACGATAAGTCAACAATGGGTTGAGTCCTTCCTAGTCAACATGTGTCCACCACCTGTCACCTGCTTCCACTTTTCTCTGGGCACTTGTTGTTACGCCACCTATCAACCCTGCGGCCCCACCTAATGGATGTGCCACATGTTCATGCGAGCCCTCAGCATTGACACTTCACGACTTTAGTGATTAAGGTGCAACTCCTTCACCCTCCGAGACCTCGATATACGATGTAGTGAATTTTCCAAATTTCATGGCTCTCCTTCCTCCTCAATCAACGGTTCAGGCTGAATCACGATCTCGTGACACGAGGGTGTGAAGTGAAAAGAACTCTGCCTCCCCGCTCGTGATACCTGAATTTGCGAGATGATCCAGATGTCTTCCACCTTTCCTCCAAAATGGACGGTCCTGATGCTTTCGGGACTTAACGAGTCCTCTTCCTTTTGTTGTTACAAGGTTTAAACCTCGCGCACCTTTTCTGGATTTGACGGCTCACGACAACTCGACACTTCTCCCGCGAAGTTTCTGTCATCCATTCTACACTTCTGTATGGATTCCCAGGGATTAAACCCCGTTCACCTTCTTCCGGATCCGACGGCTATCGATCCCCCACGCTAGATATGACGACCCAGATATAATCTCCTGTGCACTCTTCTATGTGCCTAGACGTAGACTCAACGGTCCAGATCTTTCCTCCTAGTGCCGATCCAACGACAGCTGTGCTCCTCCTCCTGAGATTTCTCGGCTTTTTGACTTAGAAGTTTTTCTAAGTCTCGAAGGTCTCGACCTTAGACTCTTCTTATTGCGATCCCAGTTCCTTTAGGTCTCATCTGCATTATAGAAATGCTTCCCCTCCTAAGATTTGTCAACTCAAAAACCTCGAAAGGTTTTCTCTGTGCGCATTCTTCTTGTGATTTCTCTTCTGAGCCTATGGACTTAGAACAAGTCCACTCTCGCACACTCCTTGTGCTGCTGAGATTTTGAATAACTCATATCTGAGGCCATTTCTTGGAAATAAATGCCTCATGCCCTCTTGGCATCCTTCTTCTTGATGCACACCTTGCAAAGCCTACAGGGTATTCAACAACCCTGTGAGTGTCTTCTCTTAGACACTTCTCTTCTCTCAGAACTCGAAAGAGAGTTATTCTCAGTGCACTCCTTTCACTCACTCGATTCCCTCCTAGTAGAGCTTCTATAGAATATTCAGTGACTTTGTCTTCTCATTAAACTCGAAATAGAGTTCCTTCTATGTACCCTGTGCATCCACTCAATGCCCTCTTGGTAGTGTCTCACAAAATTCTCAGAAATTCGGTCTTCCCTGTGCCCTCCTCTACACAATTCTCCTTCAAGGTGTTCAACAACCTTGAGGCTTCCTCCTTGATTTAATGACTTCCTCTGGTGCACCCTCATGGCACATCTTTGTCTAAATTCCGTAGAATTTAGAAGTGCACTCCTGCACTGGTTTTCAAAGACTGCAGTACTCTATCATGCACTCTTGCATGAAACCACAAAGAATCCAAACCTGGAATCAAAGAACTCAATAGAAAAAAATTTATGTATGTAACCTGCAAGTGCAAACTAAAACACATCTATAACATATCATGAACACATAAATACATTCATCAACAAACACATAATAACATGCAGGAAAAACTATTCTCTGTTTGCATTAATAAAAATGTCTCTTTACAAATGTGCTCAAGCTCTCACTGCAATAGAGTCACGACTTCTTCTCTTCTCCAACCTCTTTTCTATTCTACTCTTCCCTCTCTACTGACTAACTCCTATAGATACAAAGGATCTTTTTACAAAAGGGGGCTCCTTGATCTCTTCCCTCAATCTCACCAACTCTCATTAATTTACATTCAATTACATTGAATGGTTGTCTAGTCCGAATCATATCTAGATCTCAACCTTACAACCATTTAAGGAAACCTTTATCTAAAGCCTGCGCACATGCATGGCTTTTGGCTCTACCAGCCTTACAACATTTAATACATTTTTCAAAATTTGAAAAACGAGAGGGTTGCACCTCTCTCCTTCTATTGAATGCACGCTTGATGTGATGGATGGCTGGTGCATGCCTAGCTTGGAGCGATGCTCTTGCATCATACTCCTCTGTTGTGAGAAATTCATGAGCTCATTCTCATGAGCTTCCCAACATGTCTGTCGAAATCCACGTGGATCCCAAACAGTTCTTTGGATATGTTCATTTGCTTCATCTCTTTGTTGTTGTTGTTGCTTCTGTTGCCCCACTGCTATGGTAGGTTCTCTTCTGTTCAACTTTCCTTTGTTGATCGCTTCTGCTGATCTGATCATCAACCTTCTAATTTCCTCAATTATCTCATCCAGCTACTCTAGTGGCTAGCTCTTTGTATGCAGTCTTCTTTTTTGCACTTCTGTCTTCTCAATGGGAAGATTTTCTCGATCTCCCCTTCTATCTTTATCTCCCTTTGTGGAACTGAGTGGCCACTCTGCTGCAGACTCCAATTCTGCAATCCCTTTACCTTCTAACATATCTGCTTCTGCTAGGTCTTCTTCCAGCTACTCCCCAGGCTGGTATGATCCTCTATCTTCTTCCAACTTAGCCTGTTGGATGTGAAAATTTTGCACCATCACCCTTCTCTCCAGGGAATCCAATTCTTCACACAGACCAACAAAGTCTATGCTATCCGCTTCCTCTTCTTCTTCTTCTTTTGCAGCTTTCAGTACTGCAATGATCTCCTTTTCAGCTTCCTGGATGAAAATTTTGAGCCATTTTGTTGAATGCTCATCTTCTGCTCCTTGGGAAAACATCAGTATATACTCCATTTCTTCTTCCATGATAGTTAATGTTGGTTGTCCTTCTTCTATTGTTGCATCTGCAACACATGCTCTGGCCTCAACTAGGCTACTTGGTAGGAACACCTCTATTCCTCCAATGATCAAAATTCTCTTATGATTCTCTTTTGTCATCACTCCTTGCTGATCTGAACTCTCCTCTGAGTTCATGGGACTTTCAGACAGTTTCATCTCTTTTCCCCTGCCCACCTGGCACTTTGGGAATTTTCTACTGCCCACCTGACAGTCTATGAGATCGTCTGATCCCATCTCATTGCCCACTTGGCAATCTGAACTTTCAACACTGCTCTCTTGGTAGTATGCTTGACCTTCTGTTGATCTCTTCCCATTTCCCACCTAGCAACTTGAAATTCCACTTCTGCCCACCTGGCAGTTTATGATATCTTCAGCTAATCACATACCATTTCCTGCCTGGAAATATGAATTTCCACTGTAGTCCTCTTGATAGTCTATGATATCCTCTAATGATCTCATTTCATTGCCCACCTGGAAATTGGAAAATTCATCTTTTCCCTCCTGGCAGTTCATGAGATCTGTAACTGATCTCCCTTCCTAATCACTGAGATTCTTCCCAGTCTCTAGTTCACAGATATGAACCATATCCTCTTCATCTCTAAGGCTTTCAACATACCTTAGCCACATTTTCAGCATCCTTTGTTGTCTTCTGGCCAACAATTCCTTGACTGGCCACTTCACCCTCTTCTTTATGGGACATTCATATACCCAATGCAACTTTGCATCCTGTTGCATCCGCAATGCAAGCTTCTCCATTCTCGCTCTTATCTCAGCGAATTCTTTGTCAATCTTTGCTTTAATCATCTATTGGTGGTCTCCTATTCCACCATGCTCATAGCCTTTAATAGCCATTTTCTTCCTCAAGAATGCGACTGGTACTTCTGTCTTAGCCCACCTGGCTATCTACCATTGTTGTTCACCCTGCAACAATATTTATTTATCACTATTCCTCCCTCTACCCGCAGTCTACAGACATAAAGTGGATCTGATACCACTTTTGGCATATACTCCTGACCCTCAGGCCAAGATCTACATAGGATCATTCTAAATTCTCCTCGAGCTGAAGTGGATCCTATAGTTCCATGCTGAAACCTTCAATGAATCCGATCCACAGGTCCTTCGTGCAAAACCCACCCTGTGCAACTTAACACCAGGATAAAGCCTTATGTCTCTATGCGACCACAACTGGGTCTTAGCGCAAACACCTCTCGTGACTCACGAGTTCGTGAGTCGAAGACCCTTGACTCTTCTTTCTCCAAACGTCGATACCCAAGAATGCAATATGGGTATGGCTCCTCCTTGTCAGTGCCTCTATAAGAAATCTTTGACTAGGGCCTCACCCTAGCACCCCTTGCAACTCGTAACTTTGCGAGTTGGAGTGTTGAGCCCTCATGCTCCTCCTTTGCGAATCCCCGATACGCGATAAGTCAACAATGGGTTGACTCCTTCCTAGGCAACGTGTGTCCACCATCTATCACCCACTTCCACTTTTCTCTGGGTGCTTGTTTTTATGCCACCTATCAACCCTTCGGCCCCACCTAACAGATGTGCCACGTGTTCGCGCGAGCCCTTGAAACTCACACTTTGCGACCTTAGTGATCAAGGTGAAACTCCTTCACCCTCCGAGACCCCGATACATGATGTAGTGGGTTTGTCAAATCTCACGGCTCTCCTTCCTCCTCGATCAATAGTTTAGGTTGAATCGCGATCTCGCAACTCGGGGGTCTGAAGCACAAAGAACTCCGCCTCCCCACTCATGATACCCGAATTCACTAGATGATCCAGATCTCTGCCACCTATCCTCCAAAATGGATGGTCCTGATGCTTTCGGGACTTGACGAGTCCTCTTCCTTCTTCTGTTATGAGTTTTAAACCTCGCGTACCTTTTTTGGATCTGACAGCTCATGACAACTTGGCACTTCTCCCTCGAAGTTTCTGCTATCCATTCTACCCTTCTGTGTGGCTTCCCAGGGATTAAACCCCACACACCTTCTTCTGGATCTGACAACTATCGGTCCCCTGTGCTATATCTGATGGCCTAGATCTAATCTCCTACTTGCTCTTCTATGTGCCTGGACGTAGACTCAATGGTCCAAATCTTTCCTCCCAGTGCCGATCCAACGACAGTTGTTCTCCTCCTCCTGAGCTTTCTCGGCTTTTTAACTTAGAAGATTTTCTAAGTCTCGAAATTCTTGACCTTCGACTCTTCTTCTTGCAAGCCCAGTTCCTTTAGGTCTCAATTGCATAATTCTTTTCCACGAGCACCATTGCAAACTCTGTGATTAGTTTTTTCACAACCAATTCAACCCTGTAAACATCAATTTAACCTTTGTTCTTGAAATTCGACTCATC